>JAQIXL010001880.1:0-15418 GCA_034700245.1 Poikilolaimus oxycercus | reverse complement strand
TCGCGACTTATGGGCGAAAACCTTGAAAACTCGTGTACACGCACACAGACGTAGCGGATTATATATAGTAAGGATATACAAGTAGAAGACGAATTGAGGAGTAAATTATTCCAGAGAGCAGCCATAAATGACGCACATTGATCATAAAAGCACAGGCGCGTGCTGCACGGCGGGCGCTCCTCCCTTGTTCTTCGTCTATTGATAACTGATCCTTTGATTTGCTGCGGGGCACCCGGTGATGGTTAAGGCGACAAGGTGATTGAGAAATTTTCAAATGAACACGGATCGAGTGAGTCCATGGAGTAAATCTTTCCGGCGCAACGTCTTTTCTTAATCCTTTGAAACGAATTTTGTTGAATAGTATTGGCTGCAAGGTTTTGGAAGCGATTTGCTTGTTCTTGTTTTTTCTAGAACGCGCCCAGAGATGATTGCCAAATTCATCGTCCCTGATTTAATTGGAGTTTGTTGGAACGCATTTGATCGCTTAGCATTTCAGGACTTTCGGTCCCACAAATCCAAATCGTCAGCGCGGCCGTCGAGCGTCTCGTATCGCGTGACAGCTTCAAGGGGGATGATCGCGAAGTTCTAGGTAAACTCTCAGCTTTGCAAAAAAAGTAGTCTCTCCTGTTTCAGGCTATCAGTTGCCAAAGACCACAGTGACGTCACCCGATGAGGCGACTCTGAGTGTTCACGAGCTGGAGACAGGCGCGGAAACGCCGAAGAGCCTCAAGAGCAATGGTGGCACGGCTTCTCCACTGGGCAACGGCCAAACACCCCGAATCTCGATTCAGATCGATCCAGCTCTGCTGCGAGGTGCGTTTCGAGCAATTTTCAAAGTGGAATGGGGTTGTAGTCTAACAGTTTCCACGCGCTGTTGGCGATTTTCGAATGAATTTTTTTTGAGATGGGATTCATTTGCTTTCACATTGCGTTTGAAATCAAATATGTAGCATTAACTTGACTTCTCGACACATACAAACGGTCATTGTTTTTGTACTGATTGGCTTTTTCCTACGAAACTCTTGAACATGAATTGTTTCAGCTATTGAGCAAGAGGCGGAAGACGCAGAGGACAACGACAGCGAGATCTCCGATGACGTCATTGTCGAACACGGTCATATCGTCTATTCCGGTCCACAAGCCAGAAGTCGGGCTCAAACCATGCACGGTAAGTCCGTCTAATCCGATTTGCAGCCTGTTCAGTGACTAAGCCTCCTCAAAAGATACTGTAACAGAGATTTCAGCCGCTCCAATGAAGATCAGCACCTGGCACCAGTTCATGCTCGACATCTACATTCATCTTCGACCAATGACTATGAAGGAGTTCCATGAGGCGCCTTGGTACGAGAAGATCTACGACGTGGTGAAGGTGAGACCTTTACCGTATAGTTGATCTATGACAATTTTCGCTTCCAGGTTCCAACAGTCTTCATTCTGAAAGCGACTGTGCCTGTGAGCGAAAACGCTTGGTCCAAGGCCGTCGCCATTCTTCAAACTCTTCTGGCTCCATTTGTCGCATTGTTCTGTATTGAAGGTTGGGTAGCTTACTGATTGTTAGAGAAAAAAAAGCTTTCAGAGATCCAAGCGGCACCGCCATGGGGCGGTCCTGGATTCTACGTCTACTGCATCGGGGTCTCAGTCGTGATCACGGTTCTGCTCATTGTTTTCACACGACAAGACACGGAACCGAGATTTTACAATGTGAGTTTCGGGGGCTTCATTTGAAAAGAGAGTGGAACTTTCGGCAGTTCGACGATGAATCGATGTGAAATGTTTGCTACGAACTTTATTGCAGGCTTTTGCGTCTTTTGCCGGTTTCTTGCTGTCGATTCTCTGGATCTACAAGATCGCCGACGAAGTGGTCAACATTGTAATCATGCTCGGTGTTCTCTCGCACTTGTCTCATGAGGTAACCTTGGATATCGTGAAGTGATTGCTTGTTCAGATCCTGGGCTTAACCGTTCTGGCATGGAGCAACAGCATCGGTGATCTAATCGCCGACATCTCAGTTGCCCGACAAGGCTACCCCAAAATGGCCATTGCGGCCGTCTTCGGCGGACAGATGTTCAGTGAGTTTCTTTCTAGCCTTAATGCAATTCTAAATTGCGGGTATCACTTTCTCCTTGATTTGTTTGAGAAACATTTGCCGTATTTCGAGTAAGCTTTGGGTCACCTTCTACTGAACGAAATGCCTTGCGTTTGGTTGGATTGGTCTGATTGGTTTGGTTTGGCACCTCCATCGTCTAGAAAGAATTCTATGTTTCAATGGCCAAACTATTCTTAATACTGAAATTCGAGCGCGATTTAGCGTTCGACCACATGTCGAACGCTGATTGTTCTGTGAGTTCAAGCAAAGCTCTTGGCATCCTCTTTCTTCCAGCTTGCAAACCCAAAACATTGTTTATAGCCACTCAAGAGACAGTCATTAAAACCGGAGCAGTGAGCCCTCAAACAATGGGTCTCGTGGCTTGTGAAAGGGAAAGCGGGGAGGGGTGCTGACTCCTTGTCCTGGAAACGTGTCGATTAAGCGATTAGCAAGACGGGACAGCGGGGGCTTTCCGTGACAACATGGCGATCTTTTGCCCGGCTGCACCTAGGGGAAGAGAAAGCTACACGGGGCTTCTCGACAGGGCGTCTCCAGGGTTCGCACTCTATTTTGAGGATTTGATCTTCGCGGTAATACTGGGATCCGGGTTTGAAGACAAATGATAGCGAGTGGAACGTGGAGGACAAAATTCTAGGATCTAGAATTGGAAAGCTCAAAGTGGAAGAAGTGATTATGCTTCAGAGGCGTTAGATATTTTAAAGCGCCAATCGATAGCGAGACTGCTTCGCTTGTGAATGGAAGTTGTCTTTCTTCAGAGTCATCTTTGGAAGTCTGCTTCACCTTCACCTTTTCTCAATGGTCATTTTACTAACACCTTGTGGCTTTTCATGGGTCAAAGCGTATTGAAAAGCTATGTCGAGTTCACTTCATGCTCGTTTTTCGGAAATTCGGCTGCAAACTTTTGTGTAGGTATCAAAGTAATCTCATGACAAGAATGCCAACTCAAGCGTTCATGAAGAGCACTCGGTTCACTAACCAATTTGCAGATCTGATCATCGGCTTCGGCGTTCCCTTCATCATTGCAACGGCTCGAGGCACTACAGTCACGGTGCGTTCCACTGGCTTTACATGTTTTTGCCACTCATATTGGCGAATCAATGCCTTCTTTTTTCCGTCTCCTAACAACCTCAAATCTATGCTTTCAGATCACGTTCTCCACCATCGACCACTTCCTCGTGATCTTCTTGGGTGTCTCGCTGCTCACGTCGCTCATCGCCTTGCCCATTCAAAGATTCCACGCCGGAAGACCCTACGCCATCGTGTTGATCATCATTTATGCATCGTTTATTGTTTTTGTTGTTCTTGCTCAAACCAAGGTCATCAAGTGGTCCTCGGATGATTGATTTGGGCAGGTTTGCCGGGTCTTTTGAAAGAAATTAGGACGAAACACCGTACAATGTAAATAAGCGGCAGCCTTGAGTATATCGCCATCGATATTTGTTTGTAAGTGCCTACCTCTAATCGAACAGAGTGTCTATTATTTTTTCTAAACATGCGATTAGGGTTTGGCTTATAGACAGCTTCGAGTTTTTATTGACGACCGGAATGTTCAGGAGAGTTTGAAAACTGAAACTTTGGCGCTGCCGGTTTTTAGAGCAGACAATACATCCGAAAACAGGTGTATTCCGTAAGTTTAGTGCGATGGAGGGCGCGAAAAGAGTACACTCTCAAACATTTCAGCTGTCAATAAAAACTCGAAACTGTCACTAAGCTCACCCCTGCAAGAGATACATTGACCCGAGGAGATCAAGAAAGTGAAAGAATCGAAAGAGATTACGGGTAATTTTGTAGTCAGATTGCAATTTTATGCGTTTTGTTGAGAGATTGGTTGTGTTGCATAAACGTATGAAATGGTAGGAGGCTTGTTGGCGGCAATATAGTCTCCCTTCTTCGTTTTGATTTTCTACAAAAGAGAATTTGACGATGTGTACTTCTGCCTCACCTTCTAAAAGCGCGCTATCATTCTGTATCGCTGAAAAAAACCGGTGCGGATAGATTCGGACCCTATCCCTTCGGAACAAAAACTGGGTTATCCGAAAGTTCTCGACACAAGTTTGATATCCGAAAACGGCACACCAGTTTTGGGATACATTTTGTTTTTGCCAATTCCTCGAAGCCTACAGCTTTTTGAATGCCCTGTTCACCACGAGGGGGAAGCCTCGATACTAACAATAAGCTTCCCTCTCGTGGTGAACAGGGCGTTCAAAAAGCCGTAGGCTTCGAGGAATTGGCAAAAACAAAATGTATCCCAAAACTGGTGTACCGTTTTCGGATATCAAACTTGCGTCGAGAACTTTCGGATAACCCAGTTTTTGTTCCGAACGGATAGGGTCCGAACCTATCCGCACCGGTTTCTTTCAACGATACAGAATGATAGCGCGCTTAAAGGAGGCAAGAGATTGAGGTCACAAGGCACTCGAGGACTTCAGATTTTCTGCAGCGAGGCAAAGAGAGTTAAGTTTCACCGCAATTTGTTCACTGTAAGTCATTAAGATTGCACTACAGCGGTTCGGCGAAGTTTAATTCTGTCTAATGGACTCCATTATTGAGTAATCACTTGGGCAGGAAATTCTTAATTGCAAAAATCGATAGCTCAATGATTCAGCAGAGCCCTTTGCGAGTTCATTATTTGGAGCATTACTCGATTCCTTTTTCGTGAGAGGCTTATCTAGAGCGTCTAAAATTTCTTCTGCGGAGAAGAGTCCAGTTGGTCGGACGACACTCATACGGTCTGACGGTTCGATTCGGGTTAGGTCAATTAATGCCCGCATTTTCTCTCGTTCTTGGGCAACCTACTTTTTCGTTTTGTTGTATCCATCGAAAAATCGCCTTAAAAATTTCAGTGCCATTGCCTTTTGTCCAGCAGTTGTTGACGATTTGCTCGACTGCGTTTGGCTTTAGATGGACAAACTTCTGAAAGAAAAGAATCAGGCTCAAATAATTGTAACCTCATCGTTGAGAACTTTATTTGGATGAACAGTGGTGCAAAGCTTGCAAGCAGCTATGACGTCATTGAGAGACAACAAGACAGCTTGATCGATGATGGTGCAGACTTGCTGTGGTGTGATGCGTTTCTGAAATCGAGTCTCGAAATCTCTGGTTGTACAACTTGCCGCTAAAACGGCATCGAGTGCTCGCAAAAGTTCCTTCAGATTGTATTTGTGAGCGAGCGAAATAACTTCCATGATTTCAACCTGCTTTTCGTTCAGCGACAGTTTTCCCGAGTAAATGAACCTTTGCAAATTCTCTGCGTTTGCTCACTAGCATACCTCAGTATAACCTTGAAAGCCTTCAAAGAGACATCAGTCAAAGGCACAACGGATTGAAATTGCTCTCGCATGCCACCGAAAAGGAGCGCTCTGAACATTTACAGCAGTTGTTGGTCACTAACCTGAAGTAATCGCAACTAGACGCAAGAATACAGCGATGGCAAGGGAGACGGTCGCCTTCCACTTCGATATGAACGTCAGCGAAGTCTTCTTGAAGATACATCGAAGCGACTTGGCTATTTCTCAGCTCGGAGAGGTCGACAAGGGTCGTATCACTTTCGTAAGCGGTGGCCAAGCCCTGTGCCTCCATAGTCGGTCCTCTAGACAACTCTGGGAGCAATACTCGACCCGGAAGAGGAGTCAAATACACCGAGAGTGAGAAGTGTGGCCGTTGAACCGATCGATTAAACGTCCGGTGACGCAGTGCTGCGTCGGTGACAGATAAGAGCGAGTAATTCCGCGAGCGTTTTAGTCGTGAGTTGACACGATGGCCTCCGATGGAGCTTTTGTCTATACTCTCATCTCTCTTGTCACCTCTCGACAATTGTGAAAAATCGAAGCCCTACTCTTGTTAGGTGTGAGCAATGTAATAGTTTTTAAATCAGCGGACAATGCGTAACAAATAAAGAAAACTACTCTTGCTTTTAGGATGCGTTGAAAGATATCTCACCAAATGATAAGCAATGGATCAAACGAGATTGTCGATCATGTGAACTCGTATTCTCTTTGACTATCTTCGTGGCTGTGTTAACAGATGATGAAATTTTTCTCATCTTTGTAGTCGTTCTGAAACATTTTGATTCTCACACGGGTCGAACGCCGAGTGCAACCTTCTGTCACTGCTTATGAAGGAAAATCAGAAGAAAGGGACTGTCCTATCACGTGCAATTAAGGAGTTAGTGCGAATAATTCTTTATTCTCTCGGAGAAACGCATTTCAATTCCCGCATTTCTAGCCACTCTAAGCACGATGCTTGGCGAACATGACAGAAGAGCGTGGCGGACAAGGGCAGTAGGCCGAGTCGCTGCCCGGTTCACCAGCAGCACCCTTGTCTCCGGGCTTGCCATCGGGACCAGGCTTGCCTGGCGCACCGGCCGGACCAGCAGGACCCGGTGCTCCGGCATCTCCAGGCGCTCCAGCCGGTCCCTTTTCAGTGCCTGCAGGTCCGGGAGCGCCGGCAGGTCCAGGAGGTCCTGGTGGTCCGGGCTTTCCAGGGGCTTGCTTTGTTCCGGGAGTTCCATCAGGTCCAGCATCTCCTGGGCTGCCTGCAGCTCCAGCTGGTCCGGCGTCTCCAGGAGGTCCAGCGGGTCCAGGAGCTCCATCCTTTCCGGCTGGTCCGGCCTCTCCAGGTTTTCCATCGGCTCCGGGAGGTCCGGGAGGTCCATCAGCTCCTGGAGGTCCAGCAGGCCCGGCCGGGCACTGTGGGCATTCGGTTGTTCCTTCGCATCCAGCTGCTCCTGCCACGCCGTCCTGACCAGGCGGTCCATCAGGTCCAGGCGCTCCTGCTGGCCCCTTGTCTCCAGGAGCTCCAGCTGGTCCGGGAGGCCCAGGAGGGCACTGCGGCTTTGGTGGCTCGCACTGGCAATGAGCAGGCAGTCCAGAAAAGTCCTGACGCTTGCTGCGGCGGAAGATCGAGTTGAAGGGATTCTCGCGGGGTTTGGCAGCGGGAGTCAGGCGGATCTGCACGTCCATCGTCGCCTTCCAAGCAGCGTCCGTCTCAACGCGGAAGATCTGAGAACTTGAGAATAGAGAGAGGACCAAACCTGGACAGAGTCGATGACTTCATCGTGGACCTCGTTGATGGTGTTGTAGAGAGCGGGCACGACGATGAGGACCGAAGTGATGGCCACGACCGAGGCCGCCGAGGCGAGGCCCACAAGAAGCTTCTCTTCAAACATTTGCTGGATGCTGGCTCTCTGGTGCGTTTCATGCGGTTTATATAGACGAGCGCGATGGACAGAACGTGTTCAGCTCAGATGACGACCTCTTTCCAAAATGCGAATTTCACTTGCTAGGTCAAGGAGAAAGCAAGTCCACGTTCGCTTTCATTCAAGTTCGTTTCATCGCCGTTGGATGAAGGGGACAGCAACGGGTTTGCGGGCGCGTCGGCTTGGTCAAGCATGTCGCTTGGTCTCAAATTGTTGAAAGTCGTTCGGGCTCGGCGATAAATGGGTTTCGAAATTGAAGCTTTAGTCGAAAGGAATGACATTGGGAATCATCTGGCAGCGATTCCGTCCTTGATTCATTCGAGGTTCATCGAGAAGTCTGTTTCATTAGATTTTTAACATCAACGATTTGGGTTGCTTTCTATTGCGTCGGAGGTACTATCTAGTTGTTGAAAACCTCACATCAGTGGTCAGAAAGCTGGTTTCATCATCGCCAACAGCCCACCCGCGATAAACGAACCCGTCAAGTGCGCGAACATTCCACGCACCTTAATGAAGTGACCCACATCCACCTGCTTCGAACCTGCTTCGTGCCCCGCACTGCAGACCAATCGGAAAAAGGTGGCACACGCTGAAGTTGCCTAGCCATCGATTTGACACCGAACGTGAGAGTGCAAGTACAACGTAATCCAAACATGTAGTTCAAGTTGATCTTATTGTCGCTCCTTGAGTTACGACATAATGTTTACACAAGTAAAAAGGTCAACGGGAGAGTGAAATTTTTTTCGATAAAGCGTTAATGAAGAGACTCATTGCAATTCAGTTCAATTTTCTGAGGAGCAGTGTTGCTGCTTATAATCTGCAGCCATTACGCGTCGTTCGAGATTCAAATAAACCTCTTGATTTCGGGTTTGCTTGTTGCCGCGGAAATCCATCACAACTGACATTGTGGGCAACTGTAACAAATAAAGGGTGAACAGACAACCGATCACCTTTGTGACGTGAACGCGCCCGTTTTCGAATGTCACTATTTGAAAGACTGAGTTGTCCGAGTGTGCGTCCACGGGCAAACTGATGGCCAGCACACTGATAGTGTCTCAAGATACTGTGAAGACGCTTCACCAACCGTTCTTTTCCATCGGTTAACACCTTCTATTTAGGAAATCGCGAAGCATCGGTCCGTGAATGAAAATCGCGAAGACGATTCACTGCCTACTTTTATGGCAAAAGCAAGATTATCTCGGTTTTTCCTGACATACTTGTTTGTTTGTAGATAAAGAGCCAACAATTCTTTTTCTTCCTTGAACGTTGAATCTTCTCTGAACAAAAGATTCTTTTCATTGATAAGGGAACTTACATGAATACGGTCAGTTGTCCGCCAAAAAGGGGTGTTTTAAATAATGTTAGACTTCGTGATAATCTGCTCCAAAATGATAGTATACACTATTTGAACGCCAATAGTTTGTAATGACTTAATTATAGGTGCCCTATGATCTGGATATTCGATGTACAGATACGCATTCAGCGACACGTGACACAGTCTCACAATCGTACTGAAATTCACAGAAGTCACTACGCGTTGAGGCATTTTAAAACGATCTGCAAACACAAAAAGCATAGCAAAGTTTAGCGCCTCTCGTAATTCGCTTTTTGTGAAGGCGCATCTTGAACAAGCTTTATTTCTTCGCAAGATTCTGTTTTTGCGCAAGGTTTCACGGAAAGCATTGAAAAAAAAACGCTAGAAGCTCTATTAAGAACAGCGTTAGAGAAATTAGAATGCAGGTTTTAAGTACGAATTGAACGTACTTACCAATATTGTACTATCCATTGGACGGGTAGAAGAAGCGCCCTTATAGCTCACAGTCAGACGTCAACAGTTAGTGGCTTTACTATCTATTTACAAACATCTCATCGCCGCAGATTAGCTTGAAGTTATCGGACTTAATTTGGCTGTCAATTTCGTAGCAACAAACTTGGTAGCTACAATCTTTCAGTACCCACAGCTCGTCGAATATTTGTCCAGGGGAACACTGCCGCGTAAGAAATCCGTCCGTAAGATAAGACAGGCTTGTTTATAAAGCCATTCAGCAGCATTTATATGAAGAAAAAGCTGAAAGTATGCCGTATAATAATTACTATGCAGGTACTTGCGCAGGAACGCATTTCGCAGTAGGCGATTTCGAAAAAAAGGCGAAAAGAAAAGACATTTCATTAGAGAGAACTCATGTCAGAGGAACCAAAAACGCCTAGTAGTTCTAGCAGTTTTGAAGAAACAAGAACTCCGAACGGCAACGTGAGTGGTGTGAGAAAGCAAAAACGGCTGCAACGCGGCGCGGCGCGTGACAGACGGGAAGAGAACGCCGAGAGCAGACAGTCAGAGGGACAAAGCACCAACTTGTCTTGGGTCAAATCATTGTGCGACTGTCATGAAACAGCAAATCTGCAGGGATGCTTCTTCGAATGGAATTTTTGCTTGACTTTTACGTTGAAAACTCGGCAGGTGGCGAAGATGGTCCATAGCTTCTTGCTACACTGTATAAACACCTTCAACACAATTAGTCTTTCTTCTCATGCTTCGCAAGGAATATATTCGGATTGTTTTTATTGTATTAACACATTAAGCAGGTTTTGGATTGATTGGCATTCACATAATCGCTGTCTAAAGCATTTGCCGAAAAGCACGAATATATGTGGTATGCTTCTATTTACAATAGGTGAGCGTCATCCTTTTTACGTCGTCCCCAGGCCTTGGATCATTTTTGGATCCAGCAGTTTCGCGGCATCTTTTGCAATAATACTTTTGCATTTCTAAAACTGACAAATGAGACGAACAAGCTAGGCGAACCTGCTTCCAGTTAAATTATGGTCGCGAATATTAGATGTCGCACGACATTCCATTATTTCACGCGTATCCAATCACATAACTGGAGGGGTTTGCGTCAAACGTGTGATGAAGAAGAAAACTCACTTCGTTGAATGCTTTGTGAAGATCGACACGAATGCAGATTAAGTCAGCAATTCCGTGAAAATAACATGTCGGCTTTTCTATTGAGACGAGAGCATTTGATGTATTCTTCAAAATCATGCTGAGCAAATAGTTGTTGAAAAAGTTACCGTTGACGAGGTAGGTCACTTTACGATCGCATTGACGGTTGTTTAAATGACGCCATGTTGAAAACTTGCAAGATATTTAAATTTCTCGATCGTTTGACGCACAAACTCAGAATCTTGGATAGCTGTAATTATTTGAAGCACTAGCACTAATGACAGAGAAATCTGTTACCTCCATCACGGCGTAGAAACAGCAAAATTCATCAAAGAATTGTGACTTGTTTATGAAGTCGTTTGCACGTTTTCTAATACAGATACGGCTGAAAAAAAACTCCCTTGGAAAATATTTGCAAAATAACTGTGAAAGTACAATACTGAGAAAAATTATAAAACTGGAAAGAAAATGCTGGTGCGCGTTCCGTGAAGCGCGCGGGCGCGAAATATTTTATCTAGCGCACGCAGACTTCGGATACGCAGAGGCGGCGAGGGAGCGCAAGTAAGAGAACCAGAGTGTGCGCATTGCAGACCGACTTTACGTCTTGCTTTTATAGAGGTACGAAAGGATTTTTGTGCGTTTTTACGTACAAAAAATCTTACGCGTCATCGTATCATGCTAGATTGTTTGTACTTGCTCGTTCTCACAATCAGCAGAAAGGTGAAAAATTTTAATTATTTTGACTGTTATGAGTCTTGAAGTTTTACTTTATAATGGAGAGGAAAAAATGTACGTTGGGTCACAGTCAGGGTTGTTCAAACCTCGCTCGAACCCGGTTCAAACTGGTCATTGTGGTATTTGCGGGGAATGCGTGGCCTCGTCGGCGTCATGGATGACAAGAAAGGAATTAGGCATTCGGAGTCGGCTTTTTCATGAATGCGCCATCGCCGATTCGAGGCCTGCCAAACGTCGTCTGGTGCTTCTTCGTCTTGTCGATTCCGAGGCGCAAAATGTCTTGGGCGGGGATGGCAGCCGTTGCGCCACCGAGTGAGCGTTCAAGAACCTGAAGCACAACTACTGCGGCTTTGTGGATCTTAACGCACTTCGATGTCGTAGTTCTTGATCAGCTCGACGAGAGTCTTCACGTCCTTGCTCATTCCCTTGTTCCACAGAAGGTATAACGAATTGTGGAAATATAGGTTGACCTACAAATCGTTTGTTTGCGCTGTCTCCAAACCTTCCCGAATCGTCGCTGACCATCTTCCAGAACACAGCCAATCCTGCTTCAGCGATAAGTTGCTTAATGCCTTTCTGCCGCTAAAATCATAAAACTTACGTTGAATGCGCAGAAAGTCGTGTTTAGAAAGCGAAACGAAAAGGCGCGTCATAGAAACAAGAACCCCGAAAGGCAACGCGAGCCGCATGAGAAGGCAAAAACAGCTGTGGCACAGCGCGGGGCTCGGAAGACGCCTAGAGGACGCCGAGAGCAGACAGCCAGAGGACACTTGCAAGCAGACGAAGAGAATCTTGCGCTTTATTTATGCCTGGGAGATGTTTGATGTCTCTTGATGCTAAATAGATGCAAAATCATGGGGCCCCAGTCGTTCGTTATGTCGCGGGTTCTCCTCATTCAGTTGACGACGTTGACGCTAGCGAAGTCATTGCTTCATTTTTGGTCTTCCTGCTGCTCGCCGCCAATCTCGGGGTGTCCATTTATCGATGAACCAAGGCTATCGCTCGGTGAGTCTCATGAGAGAAGAAGTTTCTTTGAAACGACAAGCACTGATGTATTGGCAATAATGCTAGAAAGGAAAGAGAAGATGAAAATGAACGGAATCCAGCTGAGTCTCCTGGCTGGCCTGGGGCACACTAGTTCTTCGTTTTCTGTTCACCGCTTATTCTCATCAACGTTTTTCTCGGTAGAGTTTATCAGCATAATTAAGAGAAAATATTTATTTATGGACAAATGCGCTATTACACTGTCGAAAAGGGCATCGCTTGATGAAGGGCATCTTCTTTAAAAAAAAACAGACGCTTACGACGATTGAATGCGATCCCTTTCGGGTTCCTTCAGTTGAAAATTTAGACCGCAGACCGCAACCATTGCTGAAATTGATCACCGTGATATGCTTAATGGAAAAAAACTTACTTCGTGAAGATTTTCTAAAACATCACATCGTGCACAGGTTTGTTGACAGATCTGGTGAAAAACGTTCCTGCTATTTCGATGATGTTGGATTCATTGAGGCTCTCTATCTCTCTTCTGATAGCATTCTTGATTGATACTGATCGAAAAGTCATACCGACTTCAAGTTGAGCAGACCAGTGATTGCATTTGGAATTCTTTCATTGTCGGCGCGCGTTCGAATAATGAGAGAGCCGTAGATGCCAGTTCAAGTACAAAGTTAGGATTTTGTTCTTAAAGTAGCTTGATGCGAAGTAGTGGACCAAAGTCCTGAAAAAGAGATATGAAAAGCTTTCTGAGTCGGGTTCAGTCGGGTTCAAACTCGCTCTATTCAATATGCCCTTCATTGCGTCGCGGAATTCTTTAATTGGGCACATTTGCTGAATGGGCAAACCGTGAGGTTAGCAAAAGCTTATGCACTCACAATCAGTCGATCGACGATGTGGCGGAAACTCAAACAAGGATCAGCAGCGGGTATCTGATCAGAATTTAACAAACATCTTGAAAGAAATGCAATTCGTTAATTAAATTTAGAAAACCTGTAGAGTTAATGGAAGCAGCTTTTACTTTTGTCACGTTGAAGCACTGACACTTTTTCTACGATTGCGACTTGTTTATGAAGTTGCTGAGCCAAAATTTTGTACGAACACATCTGAAATCGGTAAAACTGTTTGGACGTCAAGCTAGCAAACTTCCTTAAAATACCATCAAGGAAACTTTTATGAAAGAAAGCACGAGATACATGTCAGAAGAAAACAAAATGACAAAACAAAATGTTGTCGAACGCGGCCGACTGCAAGTACGCAGAGACGACGAGAGCGCAGGAAGTGAGAGAGAGCCAGAGTGTGCAATGCCAAGAAATTCTTTCCTCCAAGCAATTATTTGACACTTATTAACAATTCCTAGACAATTAAACGTTTCCCTTTTTGTAGCTGCAAATACACAAAAAAATCAATACGGAACAAGGGAAAATTAAGAGAAACATGCACGGTAGAACAGCGCGGTGAAAATAAAATTGTTGTTCAAACTATTCCTCTTTGCATTCATCTCCAAACCGAATCGAAAAGTCGATCGACCCCCGGAAGGACGAGGTAACTTTAAGTGAAGCACTAGTGCCATCAAGGCGATGGAGACTCTTGGGCTTGTTAGCGAAGATGGTCCTGGCAAAAGCGTCGGTTGAGTCGACCGCGTCAATTTCCAGCCAAATGAGCTCTCGTTCACCTCGCATCCACTCTTCGATGAAGTTGCTGACGGTCTCCAACGTGACTTCCGAGACTGCATTACTCAGAACCAGATTGCGAATTTTAAGACCCATGAAGCTCTCATCGTTCAGTGGAATCGACTTAGGTCCGTAGTAAGTAATATTAAGTCCTTCAAGATCTTGAACTTTGGGATGCTGAAAAAACTCAGCTGTTAACGTTCTTGGCTCTTTCCAGGCCAAATGTCGAATATTTGTGTTCGACAATATTTCGAGCAAAGCATCTGCTGAACAATTGCAGCCGTTTTCAAGAGAGAGACCTTCAGCCATGGGGACAAACTGAAGGTAGGAAACATACTCAGCTGCATCGTCCATCGTGACTAAATTGCATTCAAACTGCTTCGAGACACCTTCAAGCAACGCTTCAGTTGCAGCCGAACGTGGAACCCGCGAATGCAATCGAATGGTGGTCTTTTCGAATTCGTGCAAACGATAGATGGGAACTTGCGAACATAGATAAAATGGCCGATCGTCAACCTTTCGATGAGTATTTTTAACAATTTCAAACATTAGAATATGTTGTTCGTGAAGAGGTTTCGCTCCGGAAAGAAGTAGCATTTGCGGGCCCCTTGTGCGCGTGAAGAAGACGCCCACAGCAATGTGGTCGAGCTTACGAAAGAAAGCAAAATGGTCGCGACGAAATTGAAGGAAACGTTTTGAAAGTCGATCAAAACGAAACGTTTCCCGTGCCGGAAAAAGTGCGAAAACGTGGATAAGAATTTCTTCAGGGAGACGATCCATTTTGAAGAACCCAGAAATTTTCAAAACCAATAGCAAGTGCATTCGGGAGCTAGCCCTGCACCCGTGTGCTAATTGCCTCCCTGATCAATAAGATGTTCTGCAAAAGAAGCCTATTCTGATAGTTCTGGTGCGAAATACCGTGCGCAGACACGACGAGAGCGCATCAAGGGCCAGAGTGTGCAATGGCAAAGACATTTTCCAGACAGTTATTTATCACTCATTTACAAGGTTGCGTCATTTACAAGGAAAGACAAGAATGAATGCAAGAGAAAATCATGGGAGTAACATGGCAAAAAAGTTCGCCGAATAAAATTGACATACACAGGGAGAGATTCAATGGATTGTTATTCAATCGATTCCTCTTCCCATTCTTTTCCGAAACGAATCGAGTACTCATTTGGGCCGCCTGACCAGCACGGGGTGATTTCGACGGGAGCGCGGCTGCCGTCGACGCGTTGAAGGCTCGATGGGTTGTCAGCGAAGATGGTCCTTGCGAAGGCGTCGGTCGAGTCGATTACATCAATTGCTAACCAAGTCAGCTTTCGTTCACCTCGCATCCACTCTTCGATGAAGTTGCCGACGGTCTCCAACGTTACATCAGGCACAGCATATTCCAGCCTTAAGTAGCGAATCTTCAAATTCATGAAGCTTTCATTGTTCAGTGGAATCGACGTTCGTCTATAGTAGCTAATTCCAAGCCCTTCCAGATTTTGCACTTTGGGGTGTTGAAAGAAGCTTGCTGAGAACGTTGTTGGCTTTGTCCATCCCACACTACGAATTTCTGTCTTTGTTAGCGCTTCAAGCAAAACTTGCGATCGACAATTGCATCCAGCGTCAAGAGTGAGCGACTTTACCGTGGGAACGAATTGAAGGTAAGAGACAAAGTCTTTCGCTTCGTTCATAGTGGCCACTAGGGTTGGGAATCGGGCTCAAAAAGTCGGGCTTTCGGGCTATCGGGCTTTTCGGGCCTTTGGAAAAGTCGGGCT
>JAQIXL010001879.1:0-15419 GCA_034700245.1 Poikilolaimus oxycercus | reverse complement strand
ACTGGCCAAGCGTGTGGCATACCGATGAGTTCTTTCCAGACTGTTCTGGAGACCAGCTTGTGACGGATAGCAGATCTGGTTGCCGTAGAGTAGCACAGGTTCGATGTACGAATTACAATTTTAAAACGATTTCTTTTCACGCTTTTGTTGCATTCGCTGACTGTTAGTTAGAACAGAAATAAATTTGCCTAGTTTCCAATGCCTGCAAGTTTCTTCTGATTTTTATGTGACTTTCGTGACTTGTGCAGTGGAAAGAGTTCTTTACAACCCGCGTATGAGCGAGCTCTGCGAATAAAATGCTGAGCGCGCGAGGCGCTCCGCGCCTCTTCCTGTTACGCCTTTGTTTGTCTCTATCAACGAACCCAGGGACGCGAGTCAATCAATAAGCGTCTTTTCGTGACAACTAGTCGAGGATGCCCCTCTCTCGTGTCACTGCCCCACGAAACGGCGGAAATGTGAAGAGAAAAAAAGAAGCGGCGACTCACGAATTACAAATTTCACGCCCACTTTCCGTGTCTTTCTTTACGAATTTCATTCGCTCTTCTTCTCTTTGTTTGGCGCGGCTCTCGTCAGCAAATGTCCTCTTGTCTTGGTTTCATGAATAGCATAGATCTTCTTTTTTAAACCTTTCTCCAGTCTTGTCTTCGTCTTTAATGATAGTTAGTTTCAGCCATGGGTTGGAGTTGGACCAAAACTTTCATGGCAGTTGCCGCTGTTGCTTGTGTGGTCGTCGGTGCAGCTGTCGCAGTGGTGGCCGCGCCGGTTGTTGCGGCCGTGGTTGGCGGTGCGCTCATTGGCGGGGGAGTTTCGGCCTTCGCGTACGCAGCCTTTAGTGAGGTATTCTTTCCACATTCTACAAGCCGATGCGATAAAGAAAGTGACCTGGAAGGGTTTCTGCAAGCAATTCGCCATCGGCGCTGTAGTCGGCGCCGTCTCGGGCTTCTTCTCGTGGGGTGCATCAGCCGTCATAGGCAAGGTGATGGGAAGCGGCGCAAGCGTGCTGGTAAGTTAAGAACCAAATTGTTGGAGTGGTTTCCAGACGAAATTTCTGGTTTCCGCTAGCGTTCGTATGGTGACGTCAACTGGTGGAGCCATCATAACAAATGGAATCGCCAACATGGTTCCTCTGCATATTTAAACTAAAACCTTGATTTAGCTCTCAGGGAAAAAGTTTTCTGATGGATGGAAGAAGGCTGCACTCACAGGAGCAATTATGGGTGCCATATCGGTGGCCTGCGATGCTTGGCGACTCTTCGCTATGGAAAGGGCAAAGAAGGTAACCATTGATTGAAAACTTACTTCGTGGCTTTCTACTTACAATCTCAAACTAGTAACTGTCATTTTGAGACCATGGAATTGCTGACGAAGGGCGTCTACGGAAAAGTGAACGCCGCGCAAGAAGCCTTCAAGAAGTGTGTTGCTTTTGAAACAACAAACTTTTTTACTTTAGCATGTGCAACAAGGTCCATCCAGGCGTCTACGGCGCCGCAGTTGTTGTCGGCGAGTTTGGAAAAAATGCGCTTGAGAGCGCTGTCATGCAACTGTGCCTGAATGGAAAGGTTTCTTTTCCTCCTTTGTCTTCTTTCTCGATAGAAATCCTCAAGTATCATGTTACAAAGGATCTGTACGAAAAAATGTGATTGTAAGCAAGCCTCAAAACAACAGTGCAAATCTTTATGAGGCTAATCTTTAGATCAGCTGGCAGCTCCTTCTCATCTCCACCGTTGCCTACGGCGCAGCGCGAGCCGGACGTGCTGGCGTGCGATACTATCAAACGAGGAGAGACGACGCTCTCATCCAACAAGTCAGCTTTTTTCTTTGTGAAAATGTTCATAGGCTTTCGAGGAGCACAAAAAGCAAGGGCGTCCGCAATGCACTGCTGTTGGTCGCGACGAGAAGGTGGGTTTCTTCGTTGAATCAGACAAAACATTTTTAAAGACTGGTAAAACCTACACCGGAACAAACTCTTCGCATCGAGTTGAGAAGGACGGCGGCAATCCCGGAAACAAAGAAGAGTTCAAGAAGGCGTACATGGAGAACGAACACCGGCCGGATGATAAAATTCGAACTTATGTGAAGAAAGGCGAGCCGGTAACGATTGATGGAAAGAAAGCGCCAGCAACGAAAAGCGGCCCCATTGGCATGACACAGGAAGAGGTGAGCCATAGTCTGCGTAATAGCCTGACATCTTCAGGCAAAGACTAACTTTCCTGACAGCTATCAACAACGCCAACGAGCGTGCGCCGAGGCAGACGCCAAGCTCCAAGCAGATACTGCCAGCGGCTCGAAGAGCGAGCTTACGTTTGCCACAGTTGGAACGAGTAAAAAGCCGCAAACAAGCGAGATGAAGACGGTGAGGCCTTCGAGCGCTTGGAAATTTTCAGTACTTGATGGAGCCTTGCGAGCAAGCGTGCGCTTCGAACCACGATCGCAACCTTTCGGATCATTCTCGACTGCAAAACCACATCGCCAACCACGTTCCGCACATTGATCCAATGACGCAGCCGGTCTATCGAATGGAGATTGGAGAGAGCCAGACGTCCTCGTCGAAGAGTATTCACCGCCCTCCTCTTTAACAAATTTTAAGCATCTGCCAAGAGAACGCTCGAGGGAAAAGCCTTCTCAAACTTGGACGCCGAGATGCGCGGTCTCGTTGATCTTGGAAAGGAACTTCAACGACGTCAATATGAAGAAGAAAACCAGAGCGAATTCGTCAAGCGCAACGTGATTCAGGAACAGAAGGAATTCGTCTACACTGGACGAGATTGTATGAGAAAGAGGAACTGTTAACGCTCAAATTTCCAGTGCGCCAAAGCCGAAGGCGCAGAAGCGCGCCAACTCAGGTTGGTCTGCAATCTAGGACTAGGACGTTTTCGCTTCAGGGTCCTCTGTTTCGAGCCGCGTCGTAGAGGAAAAACAGGAGCTAAAGATGGCCGAGACGGCGCAGATCATTACGTGGGATCCGGACTTCAACAAATACTTTCTGCTAAGCACCAGCGAATGGCCTGAAATGCCAGAAGGTGGGTCTCTCGCCTTCTTCTCTCACAACTTGCAGGCGCTTTTCGTTGTGTTGCCGTGACTGGGGTTCGCGGCAGTGGGCGCACGAAATTCCTTCACTCGCTTGTCTATAAGGCTGGCTATTCGCTCACGGAGCAGCAATGCGTTTACAGCAGCACTGGCATTGGTAAGATCCTCGCAAACGAGCATTCAATTTTGAAGGAGTGAACATGTATGTGCTGCGCGAGGCAGCCCTTGTTCTGCTCGATGTCTGCGACAGTATGGATGCAACGGGCGAGGATCAGATCGACTCCACACCAATAGGCAGTGTCCTTCTCGAGCTCTTTGCCTACCTTAATTGTGATCACATCTTCTGCTGCATGCCCTTCGAAGACGAGGTTTTTCGTACTCGCCTGAATTTCCATTTTTTCAGGAGCATACTAGAGAGTCAATAATGTCCAGCGAGGAATTGAACGATTACATTGAAGGCCGCTTGAACGCGCTGAGTCAAGCAGCGGCAAAGCTCGGTCGCTTTGGTGGTCGTGACTTCACCGTGGTTCTGAGAGCAAACAAGCCCTCTAAAGATAGACTCAAACAATTTCACAAGCTTGACAAGAAGTACTTGAAGCGACCCAAGCCGTCAGAGAAGAAAACCACAGCAGAAGGAGATGCACAGGGATTGAATCTCAAAGTAAGGCTTTCGTAAGTAGATATTTTCAGACGATTCAGAGTTCATTTGATTTTCACAATGTCCGCGTGCTCCCTTTACGCTTCCTTCAACTGAGTCGGTCAACAAATGACAATTACTTTGAGGCGGAGTTGGAAGTGATTTGGAAACGGCTGAGTGAAACTGAGTATCGGATCCAGTCGGTTGAGGCCCTAAAAGAGGTTTGACAAGGAAGACAAAAACATATTCTCCAGGAACTCCAAGAACAGACAGGCGTCGAGGTGGAAGCTGTAGTGGAAGCGATGGTGTCGTCCTGGATTGAGATGGCCGACTGCAAAGACCTTCTATCTGCTCTAGTGTCCACAGCCAATAAGGACAGGGCGAATCGAGCAGCCGAGGACGGCTCAGACTTCGGGCTGCAGGTGCCTTTTGCTAAAGCAGCTGAACACCGATTCTCAGGGATTTTTCGAAAGTGTTATGCGCTTTGGAGTTGCAGCTGAACCTTCTGGAATCAAGCGTCAGCTGGATGAGTGCTTTGAGGAGCACCGCAAAAAGTGTCAGTTCTCTTCAATTGTTTCGGAAATTGTGCATGCAGTGGACGCTCTGAAAGAAGGCGACCACGAGGCGGAAGAAAGCCTCAACACGATTCGCCTGGTACTCGCTGTCTCAGGAATCTGTCTAGAAGGCGCCATGCGACTTGATGACTTCGACAAAAAGAATCAGGTAACGACAAACATCGTCATGAAATGATTTCAGGGAATAAAACTCGGACTACATGGCTTCTCGATCTTTCTCGGACAACAGCCGCAGCTCAACGTTCTTGTTCTTCGCATGGCTGTTCAGGACTTCGGCCTTCTCAGTCTCCTCAACAGTCGATTGATCTACCTCAATTTTGCGTATGCCACATACGTAATTGTATTCACCGCCGCGATTTCAGAAACTGTTGGCACGTTCTTAATCACTTGGCCGCTTGTCGATTCAGGCTACGCATGCTTGAGGTGCCCATCTGGGACGCCGCTGTGGAGATTCTTAGACGTTCCGACGAGCTCACCCCAGAGAAGCGCCGAATCTATCTGTGAGCTGTTCAACAAATCAGAAGAGAACATCCCTAGGAACACGTTAGCAACCTTGACAACGTTGATGGACAACTCGGTCGACGCTCGTGACTTTGGTGGAGAAGCTGAGAAACAAGAAGAGAAGAAAGACCCCAGACTTGTTGACGTGCATTTCAAAAACCAAGAGCTTCAACGTCTTGCCCTTTTCTTCAAACTAGACTGTGAAAGCCGAGTTACGAATCTTGTTGAGGTTTGGACCTTCTTGCCGTTTGAATGCTATTTAATTTTAGGACGCGTTAAAGAATCCACTAAAAGCTGTAAGCAACAATGAGACCGCACTCGAACTTGGACAAACGTGGTATGATGACGCAGAGGCGTTCAAGAAGGCCGGTGACAAACGCCCGTATGAAGAGCTACACGAGGCGGTGAAGAATGAATTTATGACCACCACTCTCAAAATGGCTTTCACTCGAATTGGTCTGTTTTTTAATGTGGCCGAAAATTTTATGGACTTCCAGCATGCCACTTCGCCAAACAGATAATTCGCAACTATCGACTCCTCGCCGTGCTTGCTGCGGACAGCGATGTGTCGAAAGCGCGCTTGAGCGTATTTTCACGCATTGCTGGTGGGAGTTTACAAAGTTTTAAAAGTGTCTCTTGCGATGTTGTAGATCTCGCCGATTCGGATGAGGAACTCTTCATGGAAATTCTGAAGAACACGAGTCTGCATTCGTGGATTTGCAACGAATTTTTGCTTAAGGTTGATTTTGTTTCAGAATGATTCCCGCCTTTTCCAGCTCAACGTACCGCTCCGTCAACAAGCAGCCGCGTTACGCGTCTGCACAAACCTCTTCTATAGCGAAGAAATTCAAGGAGGAGATTATGGAAGTTGGCACACGAGAATCCATTCAAGCCGTTGGTGGAAAGGTACAATAATAAAGCAGTCCGCCTCTACTCTTCAGGTTCATGATCTTGACGAAGTGAAGCGCCGTGATGCTCGAATTGCAAAACTCCAATTCTATGGCCTCCTTCGACTGCGTACTTTTGAGTTAAAGGTCAACGAGGTGATCCGTGAACGATTCTGCACAGACTTCAAGACGGCTACTGGCGATGAGCGACTTGTAAGTTGCTGTCCAAAAGACGATCCGGAAACTGCCTCAAGGCGTACCTCACATTTTTGAATTGGATGTCGGTTGCAATGCAAGACGACGTCGACTTCATCAAAACAACAATTGCCGCTCGGCACAGACTTGCGCAAGCCATCTTACATGCCGTTAGTGAAGCAGGTACTTATTCTCTTTCTAGTGCTGAAATACGCTTAGCAAACTCTCTGAATGACGATGCGAACAACGTGCTAATCTTGGAGCGATCCTGCGACGTTTTGAATCGTCTCTTCTCCGCTTTCTATAGACACGATTTTACTGACTTTTATCACACTTCAAGCGATGGGAAGCAGGAATCACAGACTCAGCTTGACATCACCGATATGGAGCTTTGGAAGACGTTACAAGGCGTGTGTGTCACCATCTTCGACAAGCTGGCTAAAAACCGAAAAACTCTTCTGTAAGTCTATCATTTTACTTAAGTTTCTCGTTTGTAGACGTTCTTCAAAGAGCGAGAAAGAAGCAAAATGGGTTAGTGACGCGGTCAAAGAGTTTGCTTGCTTGGTCTTCAACGTGGCCTCAACAAGCGGCACGGGCGATTCTCAACACACTACGAGTTACACGGGAATTTCTATCCCAACAATTATGAACGAAAGTCTGTTTCAAAAACTGGACCTTATCTTTTGGGTCTATTTTAGCAAGACAAACGAATCGATCAATGGTAGCAACTCTTAACGACTTGACTGAGCCAGCGGAAATCGAAATTGTAAACAGCGACACGGCTCTTCTGAAGTTGAAGCTGTTCGAGGAATCAGTAGGTTACACTCTCCGAAACAAACGAGAAAGAGTTTAGTCCTGGGAGACGAGGAATTTACTGCGAGCGGCATATATCATCTCCATCGAAAATAAGAGTGCCACTGGAGACGTTCTCAAAGAGCTTAAAAGTTTCTCTTTTCTCTATCTAAAACCATAGATTTAGGACTCTTTACGGAAGCTTTTGAGGCAGCACGTGAGAAGCGTGAAACACAGGAAGCTGCAGAGAAAATGGAGAAGTCGGTAAAACAAGAGCGACAGCGTATTTCTGCCCTCGAAACTAAGGTGAGAAGGCCGTTTGAAGACTATTTTGCAGTATTCGCCGCCGAAGGTGTCGACAAGAACGCTCTCCAACCAAGGAGCATCAGCATCCGGGCCCCCGCAAGCGCCCGTTCAGAACTTCGCATGCGACGGCGTCTTCTTCACTAACCAACTGCTGAGAGCAAGGCTTCCACGACTCGACTACGAATCGCATGCGAGCGAGGCCATCTTGAAAACGGTAAATCCAGAACAATGATGCAGGTAATTCCTTTTCCAGAAAGACCTGCCTGTGTCGAAGGCTGTTTGTCGTCTTTTGATTCTAAACAATTTCAACGACGAGCAAAATGTGGAACGTCTGGAAAAGTTACACAAGTTTGTCTTCCCTTGTCTGTCTCAATGTTCCAAAGACATTTCTGCAAGATTTCGGACGTGACCGAGCGCAACGAGAGGATGCTTTTTATCCGCGTTGCGAATAATCAAATGAAGAACATTCTCGAGTTGAGAAGCGCCGAGGAAGTGTTCTGCGCTTTCGGCTACAAGAAAGAGATCCAGGTATGTATGGCGCGAAAGAGAAACAATGGCTCTTTGTACTAGAACGGAGACGAAGTTCTTAACGCAAAGGATTTTGACCAGCTTCATCTGGATGACATTCGGCGTTTTGTTAATATTCCAGTCGAAGAATGGAAGGAGAGAGCAAGATTTCGTCTCGACACCTCCTTCTTGGAGTGTACCTCAAAGGAAGGCGTCGACGTCCTCCTTCAACAGCACCTTCCAACAAACAAATTCACTTTGGTGAAGTGAGTATCGTTTTTAAGGGCGATTTACTACCCCATATAGAGTCTCACCGAGTAAGCAATCCTTTCTTCAGAGAGTCAGACAATTTCACCTTGCCCCGACTTCAAAACGGCTTTCCGCTCTGTTCTGACGCACGCACTGAGTGCAAGCACGCGATGTGTGGTCCCTCTTCGCCTTGAATAAACCAATAAGCTTTGGCAAGGGCAGTTCGATCGGCGCAATTCATGAAAGTGAATGCACTTTGATGGCCTCTACCTTAAAACGGAACAGTTAAATTTAGGGTCATCTAGCATCAAGCCGTTCCTATGCGCATAAGGTATATTGGTAAGCCTACGATTAGCATTACGAGTGAAAGGTTTGAACCGTTTGAACTCAGCGTATGACGACTCCGCGTACAATTGGCCGTGACAACGAGGTGCGTAAGCCTCTAAGTGGATTTGGACCTCTTCGGCACGTCTCGTTTTCCCGTTATAAACCTTTGGCGTCAATTCCATCTCAGTCTGGGTTCCTTGATGTTACGGTAACGCTCAAAAATGTTGGTAACCATCTTGACGCTAGTGTTCACGTTTCTGTTCCTTCCGTCAACGGAAGTAGAGCAAAGCATCTACTGCAACGGTATTGGAGAAATTCGAATGAATGGCTCTATTCTTCATGTCTACAGTTATGATTATCCTCGGTCGCTTTTGCTTGGCTCACATCTAGCTTGCGAGTTGACTGTCCAGGTTGACTTTGATTAAGAATGACGTTTTTTAGTCTCATTTCAACTACCTTGATGTGATTTTCGTTGAAGGCGCCTTCCTCAACCAAGTAAAGCTGACGTCGCTTTCGAAGCATGGCGATATTCGAATCATTTCAAATCCAGTCAATTCGATGGATGATATTGAACACTTCGTTGGAGCGTCAGGAATTCTCTTTTCTGCATCCGTACCTGCAGGTTTCGATTAGTTTGAAGCTGTTTATAAGACACGAGTAAAGACGGTGACTACAATCCTTACACCAATCCAACATTCGCCAATTTCTGGAATGCGTTTCACTTCATATTTCGAGGTTATGGCAAGTTGAAACGTTGTGCTTGCATGACTCGGCTGCTGCAGATTATGTTCCGAACTGCCAGACACCTGAAGAGGGAACAATCGAGTTGTCTCTCTATCACGGCCATGTGTTTACTGCCAACCTCTGGGAAGTGGGAGAGGTCGTGAATTGTGACTGGGGGTTCTCGACTTTGACGACGAATCTATCAGTGCGCCTCGATGTTCTGCTGTCGACGAGAGGAGAAGAAGAGCCAGACAACTTTCGATTCGTTCTTTTCCATGGAGAGGAAGTTCTTCACAATCTTACGTTCGTGCTTAACCTTCTGGCTGTATTCGTGCTTAGGTCGCAGAATGAGCTAAAGCGATTTTATATTGAGGATCATGACCTTCACTCCAAGCAGCTCCATTTTCTCTACAATGCCTGGAATTGGTTCGAATGCCTCATCTATCTTCGCTTCATCGTCTATGAAGCACCTAAAAGTTGGCTCTAATGTACAAAGTAGAAGCCGAAATGTCTTAGACTTTCAGCGAGGCTGCGACTACGAACTACTCGATGCTGGTGGCGAGAATCTGACCGTCGCAATGGGCCCTCAGGTTCGCATCCCGCTTGCACCCATCTCTGGTGACTTAGAAAGCACGTACCTGCCGAATCAAGTTAGTGTCTTTTTCTATACACTTGCTCATATAGGATTGTCGTTGGGAACTGTTAGTGCCGTCAGGGCAGCAAATCTACGTAATGCTCTTTGGTGCATACACAGCCTACGACGAGAAGTTCCCAAACGATGGCGACTCTTTTGAGCTTTGGACTGATGGTACTCTGCGTGAGAAGTGAGTATTGTGCATAGATTACTTTGAACAGAGAATCGAAATGGTGGTTTCAGCAAATATCTGTACTATACGGCTTCAAAGAACTTGACAATCATCTTCTCAACGGACCGTGCTGAGGGTTCTGGTGGAGCGAGTTTCGTCTTTGAAATAATGGGTGAGGTCGTACAGCACCTCAGACCCGTAATTCTAGATTGTGACTGCTATGCCAAGAGTCCAGCGATGGCAAACGTTATCCCAAATGCGACAGAATCATTCGTGATGCCCGGCAACGGCGACATTTTCACGACAGACAAAGACATCTTCACCATTTGTCGCCCTTTGGAATGCCGCTGGACGGTACGCAAAGCAATCGTTTTCAACGTCTAGCCAATGCTGCAGAGAATTGGCGGCTCGGTGTACTTCGAAGGAGATTGGTATTTTTATATCACGGGTCGTCTGGAACTCTATGAAAATGGCGTCTTATTACAGAAGTAGAGAAGTGCCCGGTGTTCTATTTAATCGTATCTAGTTTCTCGGACCCGTGGGTTGATACGTACACAGGAAGAGTCGTCAACATGACCCTTGTCATGGTTTCCTACGTTAGCGATCTTCAATGGCCATTTCGTCGTTATGCTGGATTTCTTGGCTCGGCGAGAATCTCCGACATTTCAAGTTGGCTCCTCGGAGATTCACGACAATCGACGATTTCTTGCAGACTTTATACCTAATCGCATCGAAGACGCAGTTTTCAACGACACCTTTCTAATCGCGGCATCAGCCTGGCAACCTGGAACAGCCTTTCGAAGGATCGGCACTCTGCGAACTTCCATATTCGTGCACTACTTGAAGGTGAATGCCGCCGATTCCCACACGGTGGATGGGTACGACGGCTCGGATTTTGCAACTCTTGACGAATTCAATCAAATTTTCCAAGTGTCAGTGATTTTAGAAGTTGATAAACTCCACTTATGCAGTGTGCGTACTCCCTTTTCCGGCGAGGTGTGGGACCCGGTGGCAGGCAGCTGGCTAGAAACTCAAGCGGAAATGGATGACTTCAAGGGCTTGAAGATTGCGCGCAATCCAAACAGCGAGCCGAGCTTCAACGGACTCTTCATTATCGAAAGTCTTGGTAAGTATTGTGACGAAATCGGTTAGCAAGCGTGTTTCAGATATTGATGAGGATCTAGCAATTCCAGTAGGATACGGTGTTCGCTATGTGGACACTTTCGTTCGCTTCAAGCTTCCACGAAATGGCAGTGTTCCCTTGCCAAGTTGCTGCTCGTATCGGTTCGCTGCTCGCTCGCCAACCAATCGACCGCGACTCGGTCTTTTCTCGCCGAATAGTGATGACTTGTGCATTGGCGGCGAGATTCTTCTCACTATCAAGCCTTTCGGTTGTGACGACATCCCTCCATTGACTCTAAATCGGTAGGAAATTTTTTTTCCACAAAAATTCCCTCTTACAGGGCAGATCTTGAACGGCGCACTTTCTTCCCTTTGCCCTGGCATGCGATTATTTTCTCTTACAAGGCGTCGACGGATCTGACTTTCATCATTACAAGCGAACGTGAGTTCAAGGAGAAATTGAAATCCGTCTGATTCAGATGACACCGGCGTTCACGATGCTTTCAACCACGAATGGGCAACAAGTTGCTATACGAAAGCGCTCATTCAAGCAGGAATCGAGCTGTCTTTTATTCCTTTTGCGACAGAGAGAGCTTGCAGTGTCACCTTTCGACATCTCGTCCTTTCGACTAACGCCTCTGTGCAGTTGACGTTCAACGAATTTTTCATTCCGTAAGAGTTGGAAGATAGTTCAATTTTCGCTTCAGACTTACAAACTCGATGGCTGGTGTAACGTGGCCTTTTCCAAAAGGCGGTCAATTTGGTCTCCTCGTGCATTCGTTGACGGTGGCTGATGAGTTCCATGTCGTTCTCGACGCGCCGGATCTCGATTGTCACTTCAACTGCTCGTCTGCTACGACAACGACTCAAGCTTCGCACGCACAAAACATCGAATCCTACTTGATCATTGGTGGCGTCTGGTTTGCTATTTTCTTATTGTTCATTATCATGGTTATAATCATTCTCATGGTTCTTTTCCGAAATCCTTACAATTTGCCAGCTTGAAACGGACTATGTCTTTTTTTCGATAACTTTTTATTCTTCAATGCTAGAATAAAGTATTGTATCAACGCATCAATGCGAGTGTTTCAGAAATGTTTATTTCAAACGCTCCATAACACTAGCTTGAGCCTGAAAAGCAGTCATGTCAGTTTGCCGGAGAAACAAACCTTCGTGCGCTTTACGAACTCCTGAAGTACGCCGTCCAGCCCACGAATAGCAGCATCAACCGCTTGCAGTTGCTGCTGGAGACGAAGCTCAAGAGCATCACAGCTCTCTTTGTTGGTCGCCTCATCCATGCCGTTCACAAGACGTTGGCATTCTGCGCTCTTCTCTTCCAATTTCTAAAAGGATTGAAAATGACTGAAAGCAAACCTTCATAATTTTTCGAACGCTTGCGGTCACCTCGATTTCTCGGGCCTGGCAGCTTTTTAGAAGACGCGTTGTTTCAGTGCATTTCGTGTTTAGACGGTCTTTGGCCGCGAATTTTTCCTGAAAAACAGGATTTTATCCAAGCCTATACCACCAACCGCCTCAAATGCCGAGATACAGCGTTCGCGATCATGATTTACGTGAGCTTCAAGCACACAATCCGCGCAGAGAATCACGCCCGCTTTCTAGACAACTTCTTTGATGCTCGTGGAAGGAATTCAGACCTTGATTGATGAACAAGTCTTGCACATCCACGGTTGCTTTGGAAGATTGCTTTGAAGGCAGTCACTGCAGACTGCAGAGGAGTCAGCTTTCTCGGTCTTCACAGCCTTCACAGAGTGCTCGAGAAGATTGGCCATTTGATCGGAAACCGCTGGAAGTGCATTCCAAGTACATATGTTCTCAATTTCTTACACAAAAGCCCATAATTGGTTTGGAGATCGTCAACACTGCCGGGAATCGTCGTTGGCTTTCGGCAGGTCGGGCACATGACACTAAAGACCGTCACTAATATTTAGCAGACAAGTGAAACCTTTGCAATCTGAGCATTCGCTGAATGCAATCCCCGCAGAAGCTGTGACCACAGTTCAAGCTCTTAGGTGGTCGTGTGTGATCTGGAAAAAATTAGTCTTTCAAAGCAGAAATTACGAACTGAAATCGGCCAGACAAATGCTGCACTTGAGAAGCTCATCCAGTGGCGACTCTTCTTTAGCTTGCAACGAAGATGAGGATGCGGTCGCTTGACTCGCAAGTGGTTGAGGGCGCCTCACTGTTTCGATTTCATTCAGCGAAAGAGCCATTGCCAGAGCCATTTGCTCATCGAACTCCGCATTAAGATCCTCGCCCCATGCCGTCACTCCAAAGTCATCCTTGGCGCGTTTTCCACTCGATGCTCGCGGCAGGCAGGCACGCGACGGTCCTTGTTGCGGGGTCAAAGCGGGCACATTATCGACTTTTGGAGGGAAGAGACCATCGAAGTATTCAAGGCGACGTTTAGCTCTTTCCTCTTCGGTATTGGCGCGTGGAGTATTGCTGCTGGAGCCCGTCGCCCCACTAAAGCGTCGCATTGTCACTGAAAATGATTCCATTCGAAACGAAGTGAAGCTCACCAGGCGGACAGGGTTGTGTCTTCCAGGTTACCCCGCGACGATGACGAAAAACGTAAGGTCGCGATGGTGTCAGTGCTGGCGGCAACGGCGGAGTCACAGAGTCGGCGTCTGAGAAATCGATGAGATCATCGTCGGGCGGCAATGGACGGCGAGGAGGAAAAGACATAGCAAGACGACGGGAAGAGAGAAAGAGACGAGCGCGTCTCTTACGTTTCCCACGCAATGCGAGTGATAAGAGGCGAGTGGCAAAATGGCGGTAAATGAAGTTCATAAGACTAGTTGTAAACATTCGCCCGATCACTTTAGTTGCGAACGAACAAGGGGAAATTTGAAAGAAATAAACAATTGAAAGAGCGCTGAGAAGGGTGAAAAGTTGAGCAACACGGGAAATTGAATACCCGTCAGTTGTTGTCAAGACGACGAGTGCTTTGGAAAGCGAGTATGATGGTTTGGCGACATCCTACCTCATCAGCAGGCGCGAAAAGGTGTTGGTCATATGTTTTTCTAGTTTCTATTGCTTACAGGAGAACAACTTTATCTATAACACGCAAATAGATATTGTGCTTTCGATAAAAATGTCTTTGAGGTTATTGATCTTGACTTGGGATGGCGCAAGCCTCGTTGTTGGCGATCTTTTCAGTCGGAAACGAGGATCCAGATCCAAAAGATAACTACAAAAGCATTGACAGAATATTGCTGCTCTTACGATGGAAGATGACAAAGACTGCGGGGAAGCCAATGCGAAGAAGGCGATCAATCTTGTCGCCGTTCGACTTCTAAAAACATGTAAACTTCACTTCTTGCCGAACACAACAAACCTTATTGTCCTCACTGTGAAAGTAAGAAACGACTGCGTAGATAGCGATGCTGACCAAGACGAGGATGAAGCTAAAAGAAGATCTAGGCATGAAAGAGAGCTACTGAAAGTCGAGGAAGACGTCGATCGCTCGGATGTAGGAAGCTTGTGGGAAGGTCAATCGTGCGACATAGAAGACTAAAGGACTCCAATTCTTCCCTCAACTAACCACTTGCGATGAGAAGGAAGGCGATCAAGACGAGGGCAAAACGAGCATGAGCATTCCAAGAGAGCCAAAAGGATCCGTAGGCGAATGCAACAGCGAGAATCTAGGAGGGAGCGTTTAACTACAGACTTCAACCAACTGCAAACAACACCGCCCAGATGTACGCGTTGCAGCTTCTCTCGATTTGAGCAAAGACGCGGAGGCGTTGGTAAGTGCCTGAAGCAAAGAACTGTGAAAACACTAAACTACAATAAATGAAAGTTTGAAATGGGACAATATTTCGCAAAACGAACCAGAAGACGTCGTTGCTGTACTGGAACTTGCCGCTACCTCGATCACACGCGCGTCTGCGGAGAGGAAGAACGAGCCTACCGATTTAACCGGATTCGTTCCTTCCCAGCTGAGATTGATGTCACTGGCAGCAGAACCATCTGCCGAATAATGTTAAGTGAATGACGGCTTACAGCTTTCGATTTCGAGCAATGTGACGTTTTGAGTGTCCCATGGGAATTGCCCCAGGGAAGCCGAGTACGGAACAATGACTTTTAGGAGCTGACTCAAAAAGACGCGGCCGTTGCTCTCGATCCGAAGAAAGCCACTTGATCCACCGTGAAGTTCGGTCTTCCAAGCGTTCGGGAAGAACAAGTCGGGCTTCCAGACGTCGAACTGGTTCGGATAGCCCTGCGAGATGAACAAGTGAGAGAGAGAGAAATGCTTTACCGTCAACGGCTTGGCGGGCCCACCATTCAGTCGGGAATCGACCCAGTTTTGGCGAAGATACAAGTCGACAGCCAGATTCTGAAGAAGAGGAGTCCATTCTCCTCAAGAGCCAGACCTCACTGTTGGGCTTCGGCTTGCTGATGGAGTTGATGTGCAACGTGACGCCGACATCAACAGCAGGGCCGCCATAACTGTTTCATGGTAAAAACTAGCGGCTCCGCCGCTACTCTCCAGCTGCTCTCTTCCAGCTCTCCTCATTCCAACTGCCTTCCTTCTACTCTCCTTTCTAGCTACCCCCTCTCCTCCCTCCTTCCGACTACCCCTCTCCTCCCTCCCTCCGACTACCCCCTCTCCTCCCTCCGACTACCTCTTCTCCTCCCTCCTTCCACCATCTCTCCTCCCTCCTTCCGACTACCCCCTCTCCTTCCTCCGACTACCCCCTCTCCTCCCTCCTTCCGACTACCCCCTCTCCTCCCTCCGACT
>JAQIXL010001878.1:0-15419 GCA_034700245.1 Poikilolaimus oxycercus | reverse complement strand
GCCTCTGGAAGCACAAAAGTGGCCCTTTTATGTGTTTTGGAGTGGAAAATAAAGTCTAGGCTGCCTCGAGAGAATGATAGCGACGCTGCCAAAGTTCTCGATGTGCCAAGACGGGCAGTCCCGTTGCCTTGCCTGCGATGTATCGCTAGCCCGAATTGAATTGAAAACAATCTTTGGTATTAGCCTCTGGAAGCACAAAAGTGGCCCTTTTATGTGTTTTGGAGTGGAAAATAAAGTCTAGGCTGCCTCGAGAGAATGACAGCAGTAGAATCCGAGGCCAGATAACAAGTTTTGGCGGGAAAATCTGTCGGTGGGAATTTGAACGTCGACCCCCGCCCCCACGGTGACCTGAGCGTTGACCCCGGTGACGTCGACCTTGACCCCGCCGCACGGTGACCTGAGCGTCAATCTAGACCCCGCCCTTCGGTGACCTTGACCCCGCCGCACGGTGACCTGAACGTTGACCCCGGTGACGTCGATCTAGGCCCCGCCCATGAAGACCCCAGCAGAGTTCTACGCCCAGTGTCAAAGTGAATTTGGCGGGAAAAACAATGTTGATGAGTGCCCTCCCGCCCGGCCCTTTAGAGGGGCCGGCCCTTTGGGGGAAACCCCCCTGCCCCTCTAAGGGGCAGGCCTTGGGGGGGACCCCTCTGCCCCTCTAAGGGGCAGCCCACCCTTGGGGTAGGGGGGAAGCGTCGATTTCATTGTGTGTTGACCCTGTGTAAAATCGTGGTTGTCTTGAAGTGGTTTATTTCGGGCACTCAAAGGAGATCACAACGCGTTACAAGGCCAACGTCTTTGCGATGACCTTGCCACTGGCACGATCGTGGAACACTTCAATGGAGAGGACGTGACGAAAGTTGGACAGAAATGTTTTCATTTTCTTGACCTCGGGACGTTCTTCAGTCTTGAGTGGGACAAATGGACCGGCAGGGACGTGTCGTTTCTTACGACGTTCTTTTGTCGCCTTCTCAGTCTTGATGAGCTCCTTCACGACTGGTTGTGTGTCGATTTGGGGTGAGAGTGGTGAGGGTCGGAAGTAGTCTCGAACAACGAGCGGGAGAGTGTGCACCTTCATGTGCATGAGAAGCAGGCCTCTCTCGCTCTCGGGGAACTCCTTGACCCACTCGGCCGTCTCCTCCATCAGCTTCACCATCGTCGGTCTTCGGAGAAGTCTCGAACCGCGTACAAAGTTGATCGCCTTCTCGGTAAGCTTTGCCGCATCTTGCCGTTGACCGTCAATCTTATGCTGGCGCTCGACATGTCGACGCAGGACTTGCTTGGAGAAGAACGCCTTGCCACAGATCACACAAGCCTTATGGTCCACTTCCGGAGAGAGCATTTTCGGAACCGCCGCACGCAACAGTGTGGAAACATACAATGAAGTTTGTCGGCAGCCTTTTATACTATTTGCTGCCCTCACCGCCCCCCTCTTCAGGTGTTTCGGCGAACAAAAGCATCGTCGTTTTTCATCTGCTTAAACTTTTGCACGATCGATTGGAAAGAGTGTCCTTTGTGCATTTCGCTGAGAACAAATACGCAATAATTTCCACACGTCGACGCCCTCCGATCCTGAGATCTCGCAGTGCTGTAGTAGACTTTTGTGAAACGCTTGAGAAACGTGTTAATTTCTTTTCCAATTGGCCGCTCGCCAAAACTGTCGTAGAAATAGGCTGTCGACGGATGTCTCGAATAAATACATTGCCAATGTATGCCTCCACTTCCGCCAATTAATTTATCAGTGTTTACGATGAGACAGAAATTTGAAGGTGTCTCTGATGGCAATAGATCGCAAGGAAAGCACCCTAGAAAGCAGGGAATGTGTGCAAGACGGGCGCTCAATTCGTAATTGTCCATTCAGACAATCGTGTCCAACGTCGGTTCTCGTTGGGAATCGAGAGACAGAATGGCGCTGCTCTGCACGAAGCAGATTAAATAGAGACCATTTCCGCCGACGGGCTTGTCGAACTCCACGCGCAACGTCGTGTTCCCCCGTCGCACGAGGTCGACGAGCTCCGTATCGGTAGATGGGAGAAGATTGAAAGCGTGCAGACAATGTGAATTCTTCCATCGGTCCATCGTGAGGCCCGAAGATTTGCCCGTTGAAAGTTGGTTGAGACTGCTCAAGGTGTTCATGTAAGCTTCCACGTAGCGGTCCTCCGAGAAGGAAATGGTCCAAGGTTTTGCAGGAATCGTCACTCCTCCAGCTTGCACGGTGATCGATTTCACGTTTTGGTGCTCGAACACAAAAGGGCTGGTGCCCTGCGTGCCCACGTAGTTGTCACCATTAACGAAACCAAAAATCAACCGATTTGGGATTTTAGAGTTCAAGAGTTGAATCTCGCTCGTAGAGGTTCTTCCAGCGCTCACAAACGAAGAGCGAACGAGAGTGTTGATGTGAGGAATCTGAACTCGCTTGTTCTCCTGAAGCAATCGCTCCATTGCCAGCCCATAGCTCTCGTGAACGACCACCTCCTTCAACATGAGCTTCGCGTTCAGCAACTTGAACGTGTACTTCTTGGCTGCGTTGGCGAAGGATTCCAGGATAAAATCGTTGCTGTTCATGAAGAGCTGCAAGTGAAGGTCGACAAAGTTGGGCAGAACACGATGTTGTTGGAAGAGATCGAGGAAGATGGGTGATGCCACCTGCACAATCTTGGAACCGCCGCATTTCACATGGCGCTCCTTGTGACCCTTGCAAGTCTTCTTGCCAGGAGCATCGTCGAAGTGGTAAAGTCCGGGTTCGAAGAGAGAACAGCGATCCTCCTTTGAACGCCCGAGCTCCAGGTCGATGTAACTACGGTATGCGTAGAGAGGACCGGAGTCGTTGACCTTTTGACCTTGAAGGTAGAGCATCGCTTGACGGATCATTGTCGACCCAATGTGGTTGATTGGCGCTACTTGGTCCGCAGGATCTTTGTCCTTCTCGAACTTTGAATTTGCAGCTGGAATAGGGTTTCCTTCGCTGTCGAGAATGCGAAACTCGAAGAGAATGTAGGATTCATCGAGTTGCAGAAACGCCCGAGAATTCGTGTATCGGAAGCTGATTGGCCCATCGCCAATCGCTGACATGGGGTTTACCTCCACAAATCGTTCATCCTCGATTGCTGACTGGATGAGGGGTAATTCGAACAGAGAGAGCGAGGGAAGAACCGCCGTCTCCGTCATGTTTATTTCTCAAACGGGAACAAAGAGCGGCAACCTTCTCTTAGCGCCCGTACGACGAACAATGATAGGGGTCTTCGCTTTGGTCCTTTTTCTTTTGCCAACGCCCGTGAGACGCTTGAGAAGTGCACGACCCTCCTTCTTTGCGGCGCTGATTACCGTCTCGCCCTCCTTGACATCTTTGACAACGCTCTTGCCCGTCTCGACAATTTCTTTTCCCATTTGAGAATTCAGAATTGTCGGAAGGAGAGAACCCAGAGACGCCAGTAGCGCTCCTAGGCCTCTACCTCGTTGATATGGCGTTCCGAAGAATCTAGGTCCTCGACCTTTCTGAAGGAAGAAATCTTCCCAGTTGATGACGCTGAAATCATACGTCTGCCGCTCCGGAAACATGTTTATTCGACAATAAGGCTTTCCAGGTCCTCACATCTTTTTAAATTGAAGTGCGAGATAGACCTCACCATGAGAGAAGGGAATGGCCTTTCCTGTAGCGGACGCAAGTTCAACTGTGATCGTGTTGAAATTCTCTTGCTTTACAGGGACATATCGTACGGGGTCGTAGATCTTATGCACCACTTTTCCATAACTGGCGTCCACGGGAACAATACGGAGAAGTGGAAGTTTCGAATTGCCGAGAAAACTGACGCCTGCCACCTCTGAGTAGACAAAGATAGATGCGACGTTGTTGTAGGGGTCGTAGGGGTGTTCTGCTGTGTGCGAACTGGTGAAAGTGGTGTCTGTGAACCCAATAAAATATGCAAGATCCTTGTCGAAATCGACCTTCTCCACCTCACTCGTCATGTTCACCCGAACACGCTTTTCATGCGCACGAAACGAGAAATGGACGGGACCTTTCTCGGTCGCTGATTTCTCTTCTTCCTCTTCGGCATAGAGATATGCTTGAGCGTCCGTCTCCTGCGCGCCATCTTGTTCCAATGACGCTTGTTTCTCTCGAGCGATCTTATCTAGGAGAGCGTCAAGATCTTTCTTGTTCTTTGACAATTTCTCCTCCTCAGCGGCCTTCTGCGTCGCCAAATCCTCAAGTTCCTTCTGCAATTTCAAGGCCTTTTCATTCTTGTCAGTCTCCGCTTTCAGCATTTGTTCCTCGATTTCTTTCAACGCTGCCATCTTCTGGTCGTGAAGACTTGTAGCATCCGTTACCTCCTTCTCCTTGGCAAGTCTCGAAAGTTCCGCTTCATCGAGCTTTGCTTTGGAATCCTCAACGGCGGCATCATGAGCCTCCTTCTGCTTCTTCAAGTCGGTCTTCACCTTGTTCAAGGCATTCTGCTCCTCGATTTTCTTCTGAGCGAGAGTTTCCAATTCTGCCAGGGCGGCCGCTTCATCGTGAGTCTTCTTCTCTTGGAGTTTCCGCAGAGCTTCCTCGGCCTCAGCAATGGCCTGCTGCTTCAATTGCTTCTGTTTTGCGAGGTTTTCGACTTCCTCCTCGACCGCCTTCTTTTGAGCAATCATGGTCTTAGCTTCGTCCTCCACTTCTTTCAAAGCCTTTGCTTTATTTTCTTGCTCCTTCGTCGCCTGCTTAAGCAGCTCATCGAGTGCCTTCTGACGGTCTTGCTTCACACTCACGGCAGCATCAAGTTCCGCTTGCAGCGCTGCAGATTCTCTCTTACGCTCATCATCCGCCTTCTTCGCCTTCTCGTTTGCATCCTCCAAGGCCTTCTGACTGGCAGCCATTTCTGCCTCCAATCTCTTGGTCTCTTCTTCCAGTTGCTTTTTCTTCTCTTCCATTCGGTCCACGACTTTCTGTGCCTCTTTCTCGGCCTCTGCAACGGCCAAGGCCATAGCATCTTGCTCAACCTTGCTGTCGTCGACGGCAATCTGAGCAGATTTCTTTTCGTCTTCAAGCTCGCGCAGCACTCGATCGCTCTCCTCCTGTGTCTTCTCAAGTGCTTTTCGTTTCTCATCCTCCTCGTCCTGCTTTCGCTTAAGATTCTCCTCCGCTTGACGATTTGTCTCCTGCTGTTCCCTTGCAAGTTTCTCCGCTTCTTTCAACGTGTCATCTAGAGGGTCTACCTCCGCTTTCCGCTTCTGTCTTCTTGAAGCAAGATTCAAACATGCAATGATCTCGCTGGCCGAATGATATTGTCCTCGAGGGAACTTGTAGACAATCGGTCTCTCTTGTCCTTTCAAGAAGACCCTATATTCTGACGCTTCAGAGAAATTGTCCCAACTGCGCACGAAAGAAATCTCACTGAGACCCACCATCCATCTGTCTCTCTCCAAGGTGATGCTTTCGTCGAGATGGGTCGTAAATTCCGTGCTGGTGTTGCCATTGCCCTCCACATTGCTGATCAGGTGCACCGTGAACGACATTTTTCCTGTGAATGAACAATCTCTTCAGTCTATCCACTTTTATCTCAATAAACATCAACAACAAATAGGAACCGAGATGTCCAAACGGGCAATAAAATCTCTGACCAATCACTCAAACCATGTTTGAGGTCTCAATTTTTGGTATGGATGATCTTTAATGTGACCTCTTGAGGTAGACCGTTTCTTACATCTTCCGTGTCCTTCGTGTGTAGCACCCACTTTGTCGCTAGCGATCTTCTTACGGCGCTCCTCAAGGAATTCAAGGAAATAGTTCTTCTTTTTAGGGGGTGCCTGTGCAGGTGCATTGTCTATTTCATGATCGTCGTTGTCTTCTCCTGCTTCATAAGGTTTACGTGAAACCGAGGGTCTACTTTTCGATCGTTTCCTCTCCGATGGAGGGTGCATCGTTGTGAACGCTGCAGGAGGTGATGTGATGATCTCGTGACGATTTCCTTGCAACAAACCGATCACCTCCTTCAGCAATGAACGAAGTTCAGAAAATTCAGAACTGCGTGTTTCGCTTTCTTCCTTCGAAGATCTCGTTTCGATTATCGGAGGGGCCTTTTGTGCTTCGTAATCCTTCACTCTCCCGCGCATCTCTTCAGTGAGCGCTAATTTCTCATGGGGTAACAATTTCTTGTCTTGGAGAATTCCTTCAATATGATTTCTCGCAAGTTCTGTATTCTCGTCCTTGAAAGGAATAAGTGTGTATTTACGGAAATTGGCCATCACTGCCGCACAAGGGGAACACAGCGGGCAGCACTGCGGAAATCAGGGGATAACCGTGTTTTAAGAGAGCGCACCTTGCTTCTTCACAATCTCGCATGTTCGCAATCTGTCGAAAGGCCGCAATGTGGGGAAGAATGAAGCGGCGCTCCTCGCGCGTCACAGGAATGCTATTTGCTAACAAATTGACGAGAATTTCAACAAGAATCTCAATTTCATTGGCACTCGCGTTTTCAATCTTTTTCTTCCACTTGCGACCTTTGTAGAGGGAATCGAGAAAGGGGAGATGTGGACCTATGCGACCGCTCATTTCCGTGAACGCTTTGAAAGTGGTTCGTAGACAACAGGGTGTTGCTTTGTTATACGACCGAGGTGTCGCAACACCGGATCTCCGCCAACCTTGAAATCCAGACAGAGGTGTCCAAATTTGTCGCTCTTCAAGGCGTTTTCATACATCTCAACGAGCGCTTCCGGGTTACGTGGAAAGACCTGAAGGGCAGGGTTTCGAACGCTCAACTGGTCCATTGGGGAGGGCATCAGTATCATGTACTGACAATTCGTGCGGACAATCCTTGGTAGATGAAAAAGGCCTTGCAAAAGTACGAAGAGCAGAAGATTTCCATGATGTACGGTTCTTGTGAAAAGGCGCGTTGTGTAGGCCTTGTCCTCTCTCAGTTCTTCGATTCCATCGTCAATAACAACAAGACGAATTTTTGAAGGGTCGCGAGTGAGATCTTCGAGAGAAGGAAGTCCTTGAATGTACTGCACGCCCTCCAAATCATGGTCTTTTGTTGGTACACCGTAATACCACAGTACTTCATCGATTCTTTCATTCACATGGTTGGGCAGGTTGCGAATAATTTCGCGCATCAGTGTTGATTTTCCTGCACCAGACCCTCCAAAGAGGATTGCAGCAGCGGGTGGTCGGAACATTCTGGGGGCGTATGTCCTTGATACTTACGTCGTAACAGATTGATACGTCGTACAATATCGAACACTATATAGAGGAGTGAGGGTACACCCAAAGCATACACAAATGTTGAATTCATCTCGAAAACACGACGGCAATTTGTCTGATCACATTTCATCAACGTTCCATTGACTTCTAGGTAATAGAAACCGTCGACGAAGATTGCGGCCGTCGTTCTCTCGTACCTCGTTCGATTCTCTGAGCGTGGCGGTGGGAGAATCTCGTTCGTGTCCCATTCGATGACCTCATAGCAACGTTGCAGATCACATTTCACCAATGTCTCGTTGCTCCCCATGTAATAGAATCCTGAGACGAAGATCACGTCGTTGACAGTCCGAAAGGGTAGAATTGTGATGTTGTCTTCAATTTGGCGAAACCACTGCGTGTCTTCACAATTGCGAAATGCGTGACCTCCATCATGCACGACGACGTCACCGTAGCATCTTTCGCCTTGAGCGAAAAGCGCAAATGCAAGACCGACCACGCACCAAAGTATCATTTTTACGATTAACGGCAGAATTTGTCGTCGTTATAATACGTTGAGATGGACAACGTTTGCAAAGTTGGTGAGAATGTGTTGTGATTTGTCACTGGTCTGTCAAAAATTGCGTGAAATTCCTTTCTGAAGAAACTTTGTTGGTGAATCTTTGCGAATCTCTGCGAATCTTGGCGAATCTTTACGAATCTTGGCGAATCTTTTGCGAATCCTTGCGAATCTTCGCTAACCTTCTCGAATCTTCGGCAGACATTTTCTGTTTAAATCACTTTCCGATGTGTACGGTTTATTTCTGTGAATCACAACACTGACAACTCGCAGATCTGAAAACCCCTTGGCCGATATTCAACCTGAAAAGCAATTTTCTTATGTGCACAGGTATCTCAACGCTGAAATAAGCGTTTAAACATTTCATATTTACGGTGATTTTCGGTGATAATACAAGACCATTTCGCATCGAGAATGCTCACCACTTCAAGAAGGTTCGCATGCATCAGTCTGCGGGCATTGTTCACTTGTACAGTACATTGACATGTTTCGGAAAATATGTTTAAGACGGTAGAGAAATTGGCGATCACAATCAATCAAACGAATGTCCGCATACGTTTCCCTCTTCAACAAGGGCTTGATCGTTGGTGACTGCAGCGCCTCCTCGAGACGCACGGCGAATTTGTTTGTCTCGTTGCACGTCCATTCCCAGCGATTATCGTCGCATTTCTTGGTGGGGAAACAAAAGATTTCTAACGCTCAGGATAATACCGCAGGGAGGTTGTCGCGTAATTGTGATGAAGATTTTAGTGTCCGTCGACGTGTTGGGTCACACATGGTCCTAGCAGATGCGTAAGTTGGCATTACATGAAGACAATTTCACCCTCTCCAGGATCGTTAAACCTTTGATACATTTTTTTTTTGTACAGTTGTAGTGGCAATAGGTCGAGAGATATCAGGGGCAGTCACAGGACAGTGTGGTTGCAAAAACTATAATGATTGTTTCTACGCTTTTCATTTCCTTAATGCGCTTGATACTCTCAGCAAATTTTATGGTGCCCCCTTATAAGAAAGCGAAAACAATACAGACGTCATTGTTTGACGCAAGCAAGGTGGAGTATGGCAGTGGAGATTTTGAAGGACCTATATTACAATACGAAAAATTCAACAGCGTTTACATCAAGGGAACCTCTTTATAGAGAAGCAAAGAAGCGCGGTGTGAAAATCACAAAGCGAGAGGTTGATGAATTTCTTCGAGACCAAGAAACATTTACGCTGCATGCAAATGCCCGTCGTCGCTATCCACGAATGAAGATTGTCTCTCCAGGATTATTTCTAGATTTTCAAGCGGATCTCTGTGACATGCAACGGTTGAAACGGTGGAATTCTAATGTGTCGTATCTGCTAACGACAATTTGTGTTTATTCACGCAAATGCTTCGTCGTCCCGTTGAAATCAAAACGTGGTGCCGAGGTTAGAGACGCATTGGCCCATATTTTCAAAGATTTCACGCCGATGTATCTGACGACAGATCAAGGCCGCGAATTTTTCAATGAAGACGTAAAGGCATTTCTAAAAGAACGAGGAGTTATTCATCGTTTCCCTCGTTCAGAGATGAAAGCATCGATGATTGAAAGATTCAACCGCACGTTGAAGAATCGCATTTGGCGCTACATGCATTATGCAAGCACGCCCTGCTATCTCGACAAACTCGACGAAATTGTTGAAGACATCAACAATTCAAAGAATCGATCTATTGGGATGGCCCCGAATGAGGTCACGGGATCAACATTTCTTCTGAAATTCCCACCTCCATCGAAACCAAGATTCAGCATTGGAGATGAAGTTCGCATTGCAATGTCGCGTGGAGTCTTCAGCAAGGCGTATGAACAGACATGGTCGCAGGAAACCTTTGTGGTCTGTGAAGCAAGAAGGTCGACACCGCCAGTCTATCGTATCAAAGACGTTACAGGTGCCGAGATTGAGGGATTGTTCTACAACGAAGAACTACAGAAAGTGACCAATAGCACCGGAATTTACCGAATCGAAAAAGTCTTGGAGAAGCGCAAGACTCGTAGAGGAGTTGAATTGTTAGTGAAATGGCTTGGTTACCCGGAAACTGGTTGGGTGTTAGAGAAAGATGTCGTTCCTTTGTAAATTGTTTTCGCTTGTAATCCAACCAAAATTTTTATTTCTCGAGAAATGAATCACATAACAAGATGTCTCACAAATGCAAGAGAAGACTCAGACAATTCCAGAATAACCATAGGGGTAGACACAACCGTTATCTTGAAGAACTCCTTTACGGTTGCAAACACGGTAACGTTTTTCCTGTACAATCGGTTCAATTCCACCGAACGCTGCATGCCTCTTCATTTCAGGTCGACGGCTAATAATCTCACTTTTGGGAGCATGGGGGTCTTGACGATTTTGAATCATTTCGTCAACGAGATTTTGGAATTTCTCATGAGTGAATTTGGTCTTATTTTCAGGATCTAGTGTGAATCCACGGATCTTGGTCACAACTTTCTCCTCGCCCGTGTTGACATTTCTTTTCAGAATAGAATATTGCTTAGCCCCGGGGGCCACAAAGTCTATGATTTCCCAGTCTGCTCCAATTTCATCGGTGAGACCCCCGAGATAACTGTTTTTGAAACTGGCCAGTGGGTCTTGTGCAAGATCTTCCACATGGTAGACGATGGAGTCTGTGTCTGTGTAGAATGTGCTCGCGCCCGCACACTCCATCAGTTCGAATAGTTTCAATCGCGCTTCAGAAGTCGTGATCATCTACAAAAAATAAATGTATTGGATATATCTCTTACCGCCAGAACAATGTTTGTGTGTTTCGATGAGCTGACGTAATCGCTTCTGGTCTTGTAAGTGACCAAAACACGCGTGTCGGAGACGGGGACAATGCTGAGCACCTCCAACGACGCATCTTCATGGATTCTCTCCATCTCTTCAGAATCATCGGCCAAGACTTTGCAAACCGTTTGGTTCGGCTGTTGCCCAAGCTTTCCCCCTGCAGAAATATATAAGCAGCAAAAGGAACTTACACAGTGTGTTTAAGAACAACTTTGAAACAAATCGTATTCCTTCGTTACGAAGAATCTTCGCCTTCTCGAGCTTGATTCCTTGCTTCTCTTCATAGTCGGCAATGTATTTCTCGAGCAATACATCATCCAACACTCTGTTGGCATAACATTCAGCCGTAGGACCCGAGGCCTCTTGCTTGAGCTAAAACATTTTTTTTTCAAAAAGCAGACAAAATTGTGGAAACCTTCAAGAAGCGAAATACGTAGTCGCGGAAGAGACTTGTTGTCCACTTGTCATCGCTCCAGTGCCAAACTTCATGAACTGCGACGACACTAGTGCCACGCTTCATGGCACAGCGAAGCTCCTTCGTCGTGCCGACATACAGCATTTCCCTCTCTGCATCCGAATGGGGGCACGGCCCTTTCGCTTCGGTCTCAGAACATCGATGGCAGCTAGCAAACAAGAGCATGTTGTTGCAGCGGAAGCCCAAAACAGGATGTCTAAATGCACAGTATAACGTATGAAAGAAAATCTTACAGTTGGTGTTTGCCAGGAATTATTGTCGCCATTAGAATTCCTCTCCAACGCAATTCGTCGGCGCATTTCGGCGCATCAAGATTGTCGAGAAGCACCTCGGGATGCCCGAGAGGATACTCAGAGGTGGCGTTCACTGTTGGGTAAAGGCTGAAGCACATTTTGAATAAGGCTTTATATACCTTGTCACGTCAAAGTAGAGCAGGTATCCGCCATCACGTGTCTTGTTCCACCTCACGCGGAGAGCACCAGTGCGACCACCTGCGATAAGGCTGTCTTCAACGCTTAGGACGCTTACCAAGAAATCCGTTGCGGGGGACAAGATGGCCGACGATCTTCACATTGTCAAAGAACTTCTGCATTTGGGCATTCTTCTTCAGTTGGTCGTACACGTCGTGCTCCCATGTGACTTCAAGGTTGTAACCAGCATTGCGAATTTGTTGGTCTTTTGCAAGTGTCTCTTGCATGGAATCCGAAGGGAATTTTCCATTCGGACCGCGCTGATTGGGCTTCGTGTGAGTTGGACAACCATGAAATGCACATCCTGCAAGCAACAGTGTCATGTTTTAATTTTTCGCTCACCGTGAAATTGAAAGACCGTGTTTGTTTCTTCAACGAATCCATCAACGTAAACCTTTCGCAGTTTTCCAGAAGAATCTTTCACAGTGATCTCGTGTTCTCTGCTGCCCGCATGCTTTAACGTCGGCCATTGCGTTTCCTTCAGCCACTTCATGTATTTCAGTCCAATCACGGATTGCTGGCGACCCTTCAGATAACCGTTCTCGGGGATATATGCGACTTGGTCCGGCAGTAAGTAATTGTTTCTGAAATGTGTTTTCGCAAGGAATGTTCCGCACCTGAATACATGCGACACGAACGATGGGAGCGTTGAACAATCGTTGACGAAAGGGCACCATCCTGAGTTGTCCATGCAGAGCCGCCGGAAGGTTAAGACACTTTTGAGCATTACGTCGACGTCTCCCATGCAATACTTCTCGAGGAGATTGTTGAAGTCGAAGGGCTCATGCGAGTGTTTTTCATAAAACTCCTTGAGCTCTGCCACCTTCTTTGCGTTGGTCTTATGCTGGAGAAGAAATTCTTCCAGCGGCGGCCACTCAGGCAAAATTTTGTTGTAATTATCTTTTCTGATGGCCAGAAACGGAAAATCGCCTGAAAGAAATTTATTGAAATAAATTCTTCGAACCTTTTGTCTCCTCTAGACCGAAGGTAGACGAAAATTCTGACAGCGCCAGTTGAATAAAGTTCACAGTGTCTTTGAATTCCATGGCGTACGCTTGAGATCCATCGGCAAGTTTCTTTTTCGTGAGTTTGAGTTTGAGAATCTTGTTGCCTCTCATCAGCGGATCTTTCACGAGATCGAGCTCTAGGAGTGGTGTCATCAGAAGTTGAATGTCGAACCTGTAAATAACAAACGCATAATGATAGTGCACATACTTTCCTCCGTTGTGTGAGAGTACGATTGCGCCGTCGTGCCTTCGGTCTTTGACAAGCCATTTGACGAACTCTCTTGCAACCATCTCATCCTCACCGTTGCTGTCGAACTTGAATGTGCGTCGCTTCTCTCCACAATTGGCACACTCGACGAGCTTCTTTCCGACACATTGGTTGCACACCGACTGAACGCATATCATAGCAGCCACATGTCGTGGCAAATTTTCGTACGTTCCGTCGGCCTTCTTTTCACATTGGCGTGTTTCGATGTCGAATCCAAGGAATTTGAACAGTTCTTGCTTTAGACGTAGACGTTCCTTCTCTTCCTTCGACGGCACTTTCCACATACATTGGTGGCCTGGCTTCTGAGGCTTCCGGCAAAGTGGGCAATAGCTTCCTCCACAAATATGTTTGTTCCTTGCTTTGGTGTAGGCGTTGCACTTCTCGCATCGTGCGAATTGGGAACAGATTGTCGTCGAAGACTTGTTGATGGGGTGCGAATGTCGTTTGAAGCAGGCTTCGGTAGAAAATATTACGTGACAGTCTGGGCATTCCAAGTGCTCATCGCCATAGCAGTCGTTGGTGTTGAAGCGATGACATCTCGAGCATTTCGCCCGGCACTGGTGATTTGAGCGCTCAGCCGAGCGGATGTTACACTCGTTGCAAAAGAACCAGCCGGTTGTGCCTTTGCGATCCGTCATCACATCGAAATGATTGCCCGTTAGCATAATGTCGACCTTCTTTCCACATCTTCCTTCCGCGTGCTTGGGCCATGCGACAATCCAATCGTCGATGTTGTCTTTGTGAAAGAGTGTGAACTTGTACGCTGGCAGACTCTGTGCAAGGCGCACAAAGTCTTTCAACTCGTAATAGACTTCTTCGCCTTGTCGGCTATCGAGGCCCGCGTGCTTCAGTAAACCCTCTGCCGCACGTAGTTGAAAAACTTCCTTGTTCTTCAGCAATAAAAAATACTCGCGGAGTTTCTTGAGTTCCTGATCTCCACCTTCAATTGCCTTGTCCACATTCGCAATGTTGTTGTCTTCGGCGTATTGGAGCATGTCGGCACGCGCCATTCCAACTACGAACGATCTTGGGAGGCATAGGGCATCGTCATTTTTGATAATCGCCTTGTGAACATTCTTCGGTCGTCCTCGGCCTCGTAATGTTTGAGGGTTGTGAATTGCAATCTCCATCTTAAGTCCTGCATCCAGCGGGTAGGAGAAGCCGGCACTCTGTTGATTGAGAGACATTCGATTCACGAGAGCCGTTCCGGTGTTGATTGTAGAAGTGTTCCGAGGGAGAAACGCGTTCTTTCCGGGCAAAGCACTATGCGTGATGCTCACATAGAACTTGACTCCATCGGGATCGAAGCCCTCGTCTCGAATGGTTGTCTTCATAATATCATCAAATATATCGGCCAGAAAATCCGGGGACGGAATTGCTTCCATGTTTTTGAAGTTGAATGAACGTTTCAAAATCACGTACGCGGGGCGTTTCCCTTTTCCTTCCATGTTTACCTCCCAGAAAAATCCTAAATCACAATTTCCCTGCGCACTAGAAAATTCACCTGGGTTAACTGGCGTATCTTGTTCGTCAACGGGTGTTTCTGCTAAAATACAATTTCTGGTCGAAGGAATATTCACACCTGATCCTTCGACGTCATAGCGCTGAAGGAGTGGTGGCATTGAATCGTTGTCGTTTTCGTCTTGCTGGTCGTACCGTGTCAAGCACGGCATTGCGCGAGAGGGTGAATCGTCGCGCACCATAACAGCAAAAGGAAAGTGATGACAATGAGCCTGCCGCGTTCGCTTATATACATTTTTAGTCTGGGTGCTTTCGCGCGCTTTTCACACTTTTCGCGCGCTTTAAACTGTCAGTAATTGTGCTAGATAGAATTATTCAGCATCGTTTGGCACTCTGTCCATCATCCTGCTTTGTGTGCTCTCCGATCGTCATATGCAGCTGTCGAACACATTCATTATTTGAAAATCATTCCCCCTGGGGGTTTCCTCCCCCTACGGGCTGCCCCCTTAGAGGGGGCAGTGGGGGCCCCGGGCGGCCCCTCTAAGGGGCCGAGGGCTGCCCTTAGAGGGCAGCGGGTTTCCCGCTCTTTCCCTCCCGCACCACGTCGCTCAATGTCCGCCTGACAGCGGGTTTCCCGCTCTTTCTCGCCCGCACCACGTCGCTCGATGTCCGCCTGGCAGCGGGTTTCCCGCCCTTTTTCTCCCGCACCATGTTGCTCGATGCCCGCCGAGGCTGACAGGGCAACGGATTTCCCGCCTTTTCCCTCACACACCACGTCGCTCGCCCAAGGTTCACACTACAAGTTTCAAGACACATCAAACAGTAGCGAATTTTAATTAGGGGGCCCGGGTTACGGTAAATGCCCACTTTCAGGTTACGGTAGATTCTACTGTAGAGACGTTCAGGTTACGGTAAGTCCTCCTGATGACGTCACATATTGCGAAATCCTTTGATGTTCACCGCAATTCCCTTGATCGCACCCCCAAATCGACCGACACCTGTCCATCCACCACACTACAACATTCCACCCACCCTAAATCCACCCCCTCCCAGGGTTCAAACTACAAGTCTCGGGGTCCTGTAGAGATCAAACTAGAGGATTTAGCGCGAGCACACTACTTACGGTAAATGGCGCCGTCACTTTTATGTAAGAAAATGCTCATAGAAAGTGTCGGGATGTCTTCCTGTAGCGTTCTT
>JAQIXL010001877.1:0-15421 GCA_034700245.1 Poikilolaimus oxycercus | reverse complement strand
GATTGATACCAAGACTTACCCTCAGAAGCGTTCTTTTCGGCTGCAATGGCACTAATGTAACTTAGCTAAGACGAAGGCGAAAAACGCGCGCGCGCGCATTATTGGCGCGCGCTGTATTTGATCTACCTTCTCCAATCCCATCAAACATTTCTGTGCACGACTTTCTCTTCCTCCTCTTCTTCTCCTTCCCTTCTCTGCACGTCGTTTCCCCCCCCCCCGTCCCCGGGTGAGGGTGGGTTAGGGATTTCCGAGGGTGTGCCCATCTCTGCTTCTTGCAAATGGTGCACAAAATGCCAATACTATTTCGGCGTGCTTGAGGTGTTTTAAAAAATGAATGTTTGCAGTACTGGATGGGAACCGTGCTTCTAATCGTCGTCTGTTTCGCTGCTATTGATTCCACGCCTTGGGCGACCTTGCGGTATCAGGTAGTGTTGGCAGGGCTCCTGATGATTGATCGTTGTAGCCGACATTTCTTTCCTGGTCGTGGGATCCTTCGCTGCCCTTCTCAACACCCGTGAGGAAGGTAAATTCTTCGGGTTCACAAACTGATCAGACTTTTATTGATTTAAATGCGCATTTATTCTTGCAGAGGCAATCCTCCTCTTACTAGTGCAAACAATGACCGTGGAATAACTGTAATTGTTGAGACTCACTCTTTTAGACGGCCATGTACATCGAGGAGATCACCATCATCCTTGCCGGTCTGCTGCACGTCGTCATCATCATTCGCCTCTTTCAGCACGTAAGCTCTTCCTCTCGCCCAGACTCTACGAGAGTTTCTTTCAGAGCAACAAGGTGAATGCGACCTTTCGAACAAAGATCAAATACGAACGACCTCTGCTGGTACAAACGACGATTCTGACCTGTGAGCTGCCCTTTTCGGCAAACCTTTCAGCCTATTGCCTTGTGTCCAACACGGTCTGGCACAACCCCGATTGGTTCTTCGCCGAGGAAACGTTGCACATTGACATCATTTTGAACTTCCTCTGGATCTTCAACTCGGCCATTTATCCCATCACGCATTTGGCGATGAGCAAGTAGGTTTGTCCCGTCCTTTGTATGTGTCCAGTTTTCGTTCATTTAGTCACGCTTTTTTCTGCGCGGGCGTACAATATTCAAGTGCAACTTTCAGAACAATTCGACAACGTGCTCTTGGTCACTTTATATCCGGCAGTGGTCCGCCAAAGATCGTCTTGAAGCCCGTGATGAAATTTGGGATCCACCTCGCCCCGATGTCCTTCTCTTCGTCTCTAAGTGCCCAGACGAGGGCACCACAGTCGTAATGGCAAGAAACGCTCTCCACTCATCACAGCTTCGTTGTTCTGCCATGCTTTTCCCTGAAGTTGCTTCCACACTTGCATCCCTGGCCGATTGTTTGCTTCATTACTGCCGCTGCAGAGGGATAAGCAACAAACAAAAGATTCGGCTGTGAAGTCGGCTGCTGCCTCTCTTCTTCACTCTTTCATTCCCTCTTTATCTTCTTCACCTCATCTCTTTCATCTCCTCATTCCGCGGCTATAAAGCACACCGCGTGGCGGATGCTCTTAGCTCGTTTCAAGGGTGCAAAAGAGTAAACTCCGAGAACGAAAGTCAGCCGACTTTTCAAGTGTTTCAGACCCTCGCTGCACTCGGGACGTCACAGTAGGAAAAAGCTTCATTTCGTTTATTAGTGGAAGTAGTTCGGTAATGGCTGCAATCGTTAGTCGATCACCTAAAGCTACCGGTATGTCAGGCTTGAGGGTTCCCGTTTTGTACGATTCGAGAAGTTGGAACTGACAAAGTAGAAGACGAGACTGTCACCACTTGATTACATGAGTTTCTGACAAAATCATAAGAATTAGGAAGGCGGCATAAATGGAAAGCAGACAAATAGCATAGATACGCCGAAGACGAAAACGTTGAACGAGAGCTGCCACAAAGTGGAAGGATAAAGATGAAAGAAGGAAACCGACTAACAGCCTTGAAGTCGTCGAAAAGGAGATTTCGAGGCTCTTCGACTCCTGTTGAGCAGCGGCAATGGTGAACGGGAGTCCGAAGCCAATGAGAAGATCTGTAAGGAGCGATAGGTCCCAAGCAATACATAGTATTCTCTTACTTCTCTCAATTCTCGATTTAGAAACTTATTCGGACTCAAACTATTTGAACCCGGTGCAGCCTCCGGTGATTAAACACATAAGCTGAGTTGACGATATCACCAACTCTTGAATCGCGTCTCAAATGACTCACTGAAAAGTGGCCCTCCAATTGCAGCTGCAGCGGCCATGCGAGGATAGCCTTGTCTCGCGACGGCAATGTCCGAGCAGAGATCGCCGACGCTGTTGCTCCATGAGATGACCGTCACGCCAAGGACTTCCATGTTGATGCCAGAAACGACGCCGAGCATCGTCACCACACTGACCACCTCATTCGAAATGGCGTAGATCCATGCGATGGAGACGATGAAGCCGAGGTAGGGAGAAACTGGCTAAAACGGATATCTAAGGACCAACGATTCACGATTTCAATTCTTCCACACAAAAAGCGCTCCAAGAAACTTACACGAAACCATCGCGGTTCATCATCTGAACGAGTGAAGAAGAAGACCAACGCCACGAAGACGAGTGAGATGCCGAGTGGGAAGATCCAGAAACCGGGGCCGTGATGGAAGGGTTGCCATGTGAGTTCTGAGAAACTTATTTCAAAGCCATCTCTCTTACTTTGTATGGCAATGGCGAAGAAGATCGGAAAGAGAAGGACTTGAAGCATGAATCCCGGTTTGCACCATCCACCTTCAGTCAGCGGCACGGTAGCTTTCATGAGAATCGTTTGAATCGCCTGAAATTAGTTGCAATTACTATCGTGTGGCTTTCTTGAAAAAATTTGAAAATAAAACGAACCTTCGCGAGCATCAGCGGCTTCCAGTACCACTTCGACTCGCGCCACTCCATCGCTGAGAATGGTTGCAAGAAAGTGAGAAGCTCCTTGAGGAACTCGTGGGTCGAGGTGATTCGTTTGTGAGCAACTGAAGAGTAGATTTTGTTGTGGGATCAAAACAGAACCTCGGATTAGAGCTCGGGCTCGAGCTTCGCGTCCGCTGATAACGATATGGTTGTGGACGACAGCGACATCCTCGGCCTCTTCGTGATCGTCAATCTCCTCCTCGCCGGCCACTTCCGAGCCGAGACCCGAAGACTTGACACTCTTTGTCACGGACTTCGTATCCTCCTCGACGACCGTTTCTTCAAACTCCTTGAGCACATCCGTCGAAGGAGTTGGTGCGATCTTGGTTGCGGCTTGACGCTTGCGCCAAAGAATTCCACCGATGATTGTGCATACGTAGCAGGCGTACAAGATAAGCAAGACTGAAAGAATCAAATCATTACGTGGGCCGTGACAATCGTTCAAAAGGGATAGTTTCTGAATGCCAATGCTCGGGGTACATCTTCTCAAAGCGAAAAGAGAGTCAACCCAAATGCTATGCTTCAAGTACTCACCTGCCGGCTCCCAGACATGAAACTCGTTGTCATAGAGGAAGAAGAAAAGGACGAGGGCGATGGCCACGAAGAGGAAGCTGAGGTCGCGAAGCATTGGACGGCGTGCGGCCTTGAAGGGATGCACCAGGACAATGACCGCAAAGACGACCACTGTCACGAAGAGAACACCACCTAGAGCCAATTCTTTCGAGCTCTAGAACACTCACCTAGAAGGAATCCCAGCGCCAATCCTGTCTTCGGCTGTGACGATCCAACAACTGAAGCTATTGAGCCAAAGACATCCGGTGAACCATTGGCAAACGCCAATAGAGTGACTCCCTAGTGGAACTTCAATGAAGGCAGCCTTCACTCACAGCCAAACTTTCGCTCATCTGCAAGTGGCTGACAATTGTGGACACATTTGTGGAGAAGAAGTCATCGGCCACGACGGAAATGGCGATGAAAAGGAAGGCGAGCCAGATCAAAGCAATAACGATAAGAAGAATCTGGACAAAAGTCTTTGAGACAAAAGACTCACTCGAACAGCCACGGCTTCCTCGCAGACAACGTAATTGCTCCAGGAGAGGTAGCCTCCTCCTTCGCAGAGGTCCGAATTGGCGAGCACATAGTTGCAAACAACTAAAGGCTCACCGTCAGTAAGTCAGATTCTCAAAAGGGTATTGGATTTTATTTAAGTTTCGCTGCTATTGAATGTTTGTACTAATTGGTGGGTGACGCTTTTCGGGATCTGTGTTAGGGCTCAAAATAAATACTATAAAATACGTACCATAATGCGGGACATGCTTCGGTGGGACGCAGAGGTCAGACTCTTCCGTAGAAATATTCACCATTTAGCCAGAAGATCAAGTAGAGATTACTTTACAGTACTCTTTTCGGTGGCGGTCTTTCGCTTCCGAGATCTCGAAGCGCCGGGCACTTCGGGCCTTAAGAGCGCTGGCGCCGGGTGCGGAATGGGTTCGAGCGTCATCAAGAGGGGAGATGAAGAGACAGGAGAAAGCTGCATTGAAGAGTCTCAGGAGAGAGAGATAAAGGTGAGAAGACGCTTGGGTGAAACTTGAGTGTGGATCTTCATTGAAGAGATTGAGATGAAGCCTCTTGAAATCGCGTGCGCGAGGCGACCGTGAAATTTGGGCCCCGGCAACTCGAGTGTCGGCGCGTCTCCCGCCATCCTCTTTCTCTCTCTTTCACCTTCATCCTCCCACAAGTTGGAGAATGATACTGTGGAAAAGCAGCGTTGATGTTTCGATCGTGGAGGAGACTCAAACAATAACGAGATCTCAACCTTATCCACCAGAGGGAGCTACAATCGAACATTTATTTCACAAGATTTCATAAGAGATGAAAGAGAAACGCAATTGACATCTCGCGTCAAACATATCCTGCTCATTGGTTTGTTCTTTGGGTGATCGGGTGCAAAGGCAGCTAGGGACGGCGATCCTTTTCAGATATTGTGGCCTGTTTGAATCTTATGCCTTTATTCTGTCTCTGAAGACTAATCATCGTGCCATTGAAGGATCTAGCAGGAACCTCAGAAAAATCTCACACGCTGCGTCAAGTCGAGACTTGTTTTTCTTTCCTAGCGAGCTAACCACATTATCGTCCGTCTACGCCTACTCGAGGAAACGGCGAAGTGAGTTTCTGCCAAGAGCTAAATGGGGATACAAGTCAGTGTACTGTTGATCGTCTTTTGAGTATGTAGCGTCATTGTCCTATTCCTCCTCTATGCCTGCCTTTTACAGCTCTTGGAACGATTCTTCACCCCCGGGTTTGTTTCATTGCTTTCAATCTACCTTCGCCTCGGAGAAATTGACTCTGTTACAAACGCGAAATTCCCTCTGCGCTGTTTCGGGTTCATAATTCAAAGTGGCAGTCAAAGCCCACGAGGGTAGATCCGCAGGTCCTTTCCTCTCATTGAGGTGCGGGCTCCCACGAAAAGCATGAGAATTACTCCACTTCTCTTTTCAAGAATACTTCTCCCCACACTCCGATGAGTTGTCTGACCTTCTAGGTCCTCATTGGAGTTGCAAAGTTCCGTCTTGCCAAGTTGCACGGAGCGTTCACCGTGTTCACGTTCACACTTACGAGCTAGTTGTTTCACATAAATTCAATCCATCGTTTCCAGCTATGCGACGTGAGCAATAGGTCTAGTCGGGGGCTTTCTAGTGCTTTGAGCCTTTGAGTCTTCAGGACTTCCCCCTTTCAGTTGAGATTTCTGATGTCTTGCAGAAATGGACGGCTTCCATGTCGGAATCGGTTGCCTGTATCTCGTGTTGCCACTGCCCTTCCTCGTCATTTACGCTTTCATCTTGAAGGTAAGAAGACATTCCGGCGAGTGTCTTAATGTTGATGCAATGCTCTTCAGCACATGTCCACTAAATGAAACAGAACCAAATGTTCAGGTTCTGCTCTCCGATTCGATCCTCCGCCAGCAGACCGCCTATCGCTTCATTCTTCTACTCTCTTTCTTTGACTGCATGGAACTCATAGCGCATCTCTCCAGCGGCATCGGAACTTTAGCGCCAGGAATTTGGGTGCCGGCTGTTGCTAAGGTACGTGCGTAAACAACTCGGTTTCCAACTTCACATAGCCTTAATCATTGTTTCGCTTAACCATTACTTTCTCCCCTGTCGATCATAATAACAAGTTTGTTTCACTGCAGTCTCAAAATCTCAGTAATGTTTCCAGCTTCAATTCGTCGCCGGATTGGATTGTTTTTCAGATCTTTGGAGTCCTCGCCACGCCGTGCTACGTGGGTTACGTCGTCACTACACTGGTTCTGTCAACGAGCAGACTGACGCGAATGGTCTTCCCACGCCGTGACTCCATCGTCTTCGGAGAACAGCGAGACTTTGTAAGTGCGCCCGCGAGACTAGAAAATCTTGTTATTCGTGATGCGATGTATGTTTCGCCAGAGAATACTAAAGAAAGTACAACTTTCTGTTTCACTGTTGCGATGTTCTAGTTCTTCATTTGCAGTTCTGGATCGGAGGAGTTCTGACAGTTGTCGGCGCCTTCGCCCTAGCTCTCGCCAGTCCTTGGGCCAGCATCTGTTACGAGGTCTTTGAGGTCTTCAATCACGCCGTTTTTCAGCCAGACTTCCTTTCTTGGTCCTATGATTATGATCTGGATTGGTCGACAACTGTACAGAAGGTATCGGATTGGTTTTGCATTCTTGATCACATCGGGCAAGAAACGGTTTTTCGTCTAAATTGCTCAATATCAACGCTTGTGAAACATGAGAGAAATTTCCATGCCCACTGTTGCAGATAGAAATGTACATCGAGGAAGTGAGCATAGCCATCGCCGGCCTCTTCCATCTCATTATCGTTGTGGCTCTCTGCAAGCACGTACGTGTTGCTCCTTTAAACTTACACACGATTCCCAATTCCCAGGGCAAAGAAATGAATGCGGTCCAAGGTGTGAAGACGAAGCACGAGCGACCACTTCTCATCCAAACAGCAATCATCACATGTGAGCTTCCCTTTCTCGACAAACATACAACTCTTCAGCTTATTGCCTCGTGATGAATTTTTGTTGGCACAACGTTCACTTGATCTTTGATACAGAATCCCTGCTGGCGGCAGTGTTGCTAAACCTGGCTTGGCTCCTCAACTCAAGTATCTATCCGTTGATACATCTCGTCATGAATCAGTAAGATATCTATTTTTTTTCGCTGATCTCAATCATCAAAACATCGACATTGCAAAGTGTCTCACAAACTCCATGCATGAAACTCAAATGTTGACTTCGTAGTAAGAAGACGACAGAGAAAGTCCATCTAGTGATACCGCCCAAAACGATTCGAATCTATTCGCAACAAAACATATCTTTTCAGAACCATTCGACAGCGCGCACTTGGACGACTTGGGTCGAATGTCGGACCGCCGAGCCGCGTGGGGACGCCGCCAGCACGAAGCATAGCGCGAGTGACGACAAACACAGCCGTCTCAGCACCGACCTCAAGACATCCTTCGAAGGGCTCACTCGTTTTCGTTCAGGGACATTTGTAGATGTCATCCGCGCAGATGCCGTCGAAGGTCCGGTTTTCCATTAATTATTGGTGCGGTGATAAACTTACTCGATTCAAAATTTTGTTCCATCGTCGATGCGAGCCGATCAATAGGCTAGTCAGCGTTTACTTAAAGATCTAATTGCGTGAAACATAGTCGTTTCGAACGCCGCCTGGCTTTGCGTTTTGTCCAGTCCCAAGATGAAACGGGTGTATGAGCCATCGGTCACGTAAAACATCACACAAACCTCGATTTCGCTGAAATTTAACGACCTTCCAACATGCTGACAAAGTGTCGCCTGTTTATTTGAGAATACCAGAACAAGACCACCATTAATCAGCCACTTCTTCAATCAACAAAAGCGTTGTGATGGTCCTAGACTTTGTCGTCGCCAACGACACTACATAAACCACGAGAAAGACGACGAACAACGCGGGAGTCTTCTGTGTTTCGGGAGCTGGTCGCTAGGTGTTAGAGGGCAGAGTGCACCGCGGTCGTTCCGTCATCGGTGCCCTCATCTTTTATCGCGTTACCCCGTCTCGCCTCTCCCCGGCCGAAAGCGCCGGGTGCTTTCTCTGAAAACTCGGCTTGAATGTGTTTCTTCTCATGCTTCAACTTGTTGTCAAACTTGTCAGCATGATTCATTTCATGCTCGACCTCTTATCTCAGCCATGACGTTGGTTCTTAGGTCAATAGACTGTGTGAGCAAAAAAACGCCAACGCCAAATCGGGGGAGCGCGAAATTCATCACCCTTTCGCAAATGTTATTGACAACGCGTCAGTGGCAGATACAGGTTTTTGGAGGCGTTAGACAGACATCAAAATGCAATCTTCTTGCATGGGAGATCTTCCAAGTGGCGGTCGCGTGGTCGGGGCATTCCTCCCTCTCTCCAGTTTGATTGGCAGACGGCCCCGTGATGCTTTATCAGACACGCGCGTGCCCGGGGTGAAGAGGAGTTGCAGAGAAAAGGCCGCGAGAGGTCGAGACGGCGCGCCTGGGAGAGTCCCCAGACCGCCTCGCCGCCGCCTCTCGCGGTGGCGTGACGACCGACGCCCTCGCGCAATTTTTTTCTCTTTTTCGCATCCGTTTCATGGCGAGATTGTGCGTTGTTGAGGGAAATGAAGCCATTGACATCTCAGCGCCTGTGTTGTCTAAAGCTTCACATTTCTTCTCAGCCTTTCTAAAAAAATGTGAGATACACCTGAAGCATGTCTGTTTGGGCAAACTCTGGAATTTGTTGTGGAAGAATATCCGGTCTTAAATTTTCAGTAGTTAAGGTACTTCACAAGCGTTCCAATCATAAAAAGCGTCTCTCCTCTTGTCTCTCAAACCTCATAAGCGCTCTATCCAACGCGATAGACGCGAACCGGGTGCGTGCCGGCATGCCGGGGAACCAAGACGCGCCCAGCTGTTTTTCGGCTTGATGACGCCTCTTTGGCATGGCAACCCGCCTCTGTCTTTCAACTCTCTTATCGACCACTTGCGTCTTGTCCTCTCCGAGCTGCTTTTTCTTTCATCTATTCTACCTTGCTCTCATTTCTCTATCAAGACCTTTTTTCAGCGAAAGAAGTCCAAACTACACACTTCAATTCATAGCTGAACCCTCGACAAATTGTGTGCTAACTGCTTTGTGCGAATTGACCGACGCTCGCACCCCACCCCGAGACGAATTTGCGTCACTCGCAGCTTCATTTCGGACAACGTCGGGTGTCGTCTGCGGCTCGGTAAGGCTTTCTCCTCTCTCCTCTCTCCTCGAGGTTGTGGCCTTTTGTTGTGGTAGAGGCAACCCATGCCTTGTCATCGCTCGAGCAAACACTTTCAACGTTTTTCTTTCCAGGTGTGCAAGTTGAAGATCGTCTCTCGCCAACGCGCGTCTGTATGCGTCCCGAACGACGGCGTAGAAGGTTTCGTTTCTTGAGAGAAGGAAACAAAAGCCTTCAGATAGTAGCAGTACTCGAGCGAGAAGAGAGTAAAGATGTCCAGCTCGATATGGGACCACAAGTACCTCAGCAAGGAGCAACTCAACGGCTTTGATCGTTACAAGGTTTGGCCTCTAAACAAAAGCTGTAACTTAATGTTACAGTACTCCTGCATAGACAACAGTCCAATCTCCGTGTACATCTCGCATCCATTCTGGAATTGGATTGTCAATGTGAGTCTCTTTGCATTGCAACATGTCTGCATTGTTAATTTTGAATTCGATCAAGGGCCCTTTGAATGAGCTCACTTTTCAGTTCTACCCGCGCTGGATCGCCCCGAACGTTTTGACGCTGGCCGGCTGGGCCCTCGTCATGGGCTGCTTCCTCATTGAGAGCGCCATCGACTATGGCCTCTATCGCAACTCCGTCGGTCAGTTTAAGACCGTGTCAGATGCACCAGTGCTTGATTCATCTTATTCAGTCTCAGTTCTGCAAATGACGGGGCTGATTCCAAAGCTTGATTTAAAGTAAGCCTCGTTTTCAGACTCGACGAACCCGATCGGGAATGACTTCTGGTTGCTCTGCTCGGTCTGCACCTTCCTCGCGCACACGCTCGACGGCACGGACGGCAAGCAAGCGCGCCGCATCGGTGCCAGCGGTCCCACCGGCGAGCTCTGTGCGTTGACATGCCCAATCATGGGCGAATTCTGTGAGAAACACTCAACACCGCCACGTTTGCATGATGCGTGTTGGAATTCAAATTGCTAGCGTAAAAAGGAGACCGATTTGGTCACGGCACCAAGAAAACTGCCCGCGATGTGTTTCACGATCTGCTGAAATGCATGGCAGCCTGAAAGTGACCGTCCATGACAGCAATGCCTTGCAACAACAATAACCAGCGCTTTTCAGTTGATCACGGCCTGGACTCGTGGTCGACGGTGCCCTTCACGATCACTATCTTCTCCGTCTTTGGACGTGGCGAGTTTAGGTTTGTTCTGACAAACTAATAAAACTCTGAAACATACTTTCAGCGTGTCGCCAGTTCGATTGCTCGGCGTTCTCATCAGCGTGCAGCTGGTGTTCATCGTCACGCACTGGGAGAAGTACAACACCGGCGTCCTCTTCCTCTCCTGGGGCTATGACGCGAGTCAATATGTGAGTTGCTGTTTGCTAAATTTCCTTTATAGCAACCCGAAGCTCCTCCTAGTACAATGAGTATTCGTTAAGAGAAAAACTAGTTGTCTGAAACCGACATTTTTTTCTAACAACTGACATAATTTTTCCGCTGGAAAATCGAACAAGCAGTGAAAGTAAAAATTGTCTTGCTTTGATTAAAACTGTTGAAACCTATATTGTTTTCAGGGTCTAACTGCGTTCTACTTCCTCACATGGTTCGTGCATCACGAATGGTACCGCTGGTACGTGCTGCCGCGCATCACCTTCGCCATGATCTTCGAGGCCGGCTTTTATTGTAAGTTTCAGCATTTATGCCTAAAACACTCTTTCACAAATCGAGGTTTCGTCTATGACAATGCCTTTTCAGTGTGTTGCGCCGGTTCGTTGCTGATGTCGCTGTACAACCTGCATCAGGCGTACGTCATCAACAAGACTGGCAAGCAGGTGAGACTCGTAGAAAAGGAGTTGAAGTCCATTTCAGCCAAGTTTGTACGAAGGCGTCCGGCCGATGCTCGGCCCGGTGTGGTTGTTCGTCGTCTCACTGGTGTGGGCGACATGGTCGCCGAGCGATGTCATCGACCGTGATCCGCGCGTCTTCTTCTTCGCCATGGGCACCGTCTTCTCGAACATCGCTGTGAGTACAAATACCTCCTGGCCCGCAGATGATCGACATCTACGTCCTCTAAACTAGCCAAATGAGACTTGAAACTTATCAGCAAGCCAATTTCGCTTAGCAGCAAATTACTTCAACAAGCTTGCTGTGAACAACATAAAAGCAGACGCAAGCAGCACGCCCCCAAATCACAAATAAATTCATTTCAGTGCTGAAACCAAGGAGATTTTTTCAGTGCCGGCTGATCATCGCTCAGATGTCGTTGGCACGAGCCGAGGTCTACAACGGGCTGCTCGCCCTCTACTCGCTCGTCGCGCTGGCCGCCTTCTGGTTGCCGCCGGCCGCCGAGCTTCTCCTTCTGCGCGTCTCCTGCGTCCTCATCACGCTCGCTCACGTCCACTACGGCGTCTGCGTGGTTGGTTCCTTTTGCATCTCGCTCGCTACCTTGCGTCACTCTTCCAATCCAAGTTTTTTGCGAACTCATGAGATTCAAGTTAAGAACGTTACCCAATATATTAACTTTGAAGCGTTAGCTTTATCGTTGCTTCTTTCCCCGTTAATAAGTTTCACGAACAAACTTTGACTTCACCATCTTCAGGTTCGACAGCTATGCGCACACTTCCGCATTCACGCTTTCGACGTCTCGTACCTGAACAGCAGTGGCGGGGCCAACGGAGGAAGCAGCGGAGGTAGAAAAGCGGATTGAGAATGGCCCGCGCGTGGGTCTGTGAAGGCCCTCGACGCTCCAACTCGCTCATCTTGAAGGCGAAGAAGTGAGCGTCGTCGACTAGCCGCTTCTTCTTCCTTCTTCTTTTCCCTCTTCTCTTCATCTCTTCAAATACCCCCGTGGAAACGACATCGACATCCAACAACGCATACACTCCTTTTTGATAAATCATTTGCGCGGTTCTCCTTTGTTGTGTGCTGGGTCTTCATCTTCTTCGTTCTCTTCTCTTCATTCTTGAGTGCTCCACTGGCAGCTGTATTATTCCCGCAAGTGTGCTTGAGCTTCGTACGCGGTACGCTAGGTGCAGAATAAAGATGGTTTATGGCTAATGTGTTTCGATGTGGATGCATTTTGCGCACGAAATGGGCAGATATTACTGGACGATCGCCGGGATCACGTTTTGCTCCAAGAAAAGATAGCCAGTTCCAAAACTTTCTCTGCTTGAAAGCACCGCTCTGCTTGACTTCAAGTGGCCCCTGCAAAAGGGGCCAAGGCGAGAAAATTTACACACGGCTCACTTCGCTTCCAGTCTCCGAGCCGTCTCAGCAAAAGCCGCCAAAAGCACCTGGCAGCGCTCTCCTTGTCAATTTTGGCCGCGCCTTCCTTCCACTCTCCCGCACCAAGAGTCTCCCACCTCGCACTATTATTACTGCCCCAGCTGGAGTACGTTTCAAGTGGGGCGAACGGCAATTTACGCCTTGAACTTTCCTCTGCTTCGTATTTCGTCAGCTTTCGCGCGAAGATGAAATCGGAATCTCTCAGATCATATGTCGTCGGGATGCGCGTGAAGAGCTGCTAGAGAGCTGGTCAGTGAAGAGACATTATGATGGATCACCATTACGCCTCGAGGAATATGAAGATGTGGAGACTAATTGCAGTCTCTGACATTTCTTCTCGATGCGTTTCATTGGCTGTTCGAATGAATTGACGGGAAAGTTTACCGATACCTAGCTCTCGCCGTTGACGACGAATCAGTTTTCAAGAACAAAAAAATGAGATGCCGCTGCTTTGTTCATTTTTTTGCTCACTAATAGGTTTCACTCTGCGACAATTTGAGATAGCGTTCAGAAGTTGTGTTGTGTTCTTCCTCTTAAGGCACTTTTCTAAGTGTTTGGCTAGAAGTACATTTCTTTTGTAAGTATGCTTCAGTGAATGAAGAAGTACCCCTTGGAAAGCAATTGCCGATGCGTCTTTCTTTACGTGCAAAAATTTGACCAAGCGTTTCTTTGGGTACAACTCGCTTCAACATCGACTTCATGCTCGCCGGGCTAAAATGCCCTCTCTCTCGCGAGCGTTCATAATTCGCGGCTTTGCCCTTCCTTTTCACTTCACTGGCCACTCGCGTTGTCTTGGTGAAGTCCGCCCCGGCTGGTCCGAGCGCCTCTCCTTCGAGAGCCAGACGAAAGTCGCCTTTGGCGATTCTATGCTAATGCCCCTGCCCTCTTTCCGTCCACCACTTCCCCCCCCCCCCCCCCACTGCTCCTTCTCTCGATTATGATTGTTTATTCGATGCTTTTAGGACTCGGCGAGGGAGTTTTACAGCTCCGTTCGCCTCCTCCTCTATAATTGGAGTCAATTTCTTTCTTCTCTCTAAAAGGCTAGAATTGAAACTCTTGCAGAAGAATAATTGCTCCAAATCCAAAATTGTCAAGCGAAGTAGAAGAAAGAGGAAGAAGATGTTCCTAGGTGACGGACGTCTTCATGAATTTGTGCCGCTTCGATGAGCCTCAGAGGAGTAGAGGAGGGAGGGAGAGGACTCCTGCATATAACTCGTCAATGGCAATGAAAAGAAAGGGAATGCGTCTGGTCGCCCTGAATGAGAGAGGACACGGCGGGCGACATCCATCCCATCTTTGGAGTCTCCGCCTGGTGGTTTTGGGTTCTCAGCCTTTGCTGTGGGAGGAGAGGTGGTGCATGTTTCAGCATCAAAAGGTTTGATTTGTCTTGCTGCATCAAACAAAACCACTCCTTCCGAAGAGAAGTAAAAGTTTAGAGTGTTTTCTAGTCAAGCCGCAGTGTTTTCTTTCAAATTCGTTTCTGGACTTGTTCTAACGAGTTGATGGTCAGAGCACACACTATGAAGATGGAGTTCGTTCCTTAGCACATTGTGTATCTATTGACTAGTTAAAAAGAAATACGTTTTACTGATGAAGTTAATGGCCGATTTTCATCCGTTCGTGATCCGCATGGCTGCTGAAGATCTTTTCAGTTGTGCATCAAAGAAACTGCATTTGCTCTTTGTCTCTTTCCATTGTGCTACCTTCTTCAAATCTCTCACTCTTCGTGTAATCCCCTCATGCCCTCTCACCCCCGTTCGCCGTCCCCGTCTCATATTCGATCGTCGCTTGATTCTCGCGCATTGCTCTCTGTGCAATAAGGTGTCCTCTCTCCCCTTCTCTCCCTTTGCCAGCCTTGTCGCCATCCGCCGGCCGCCGACAGGGGTCAATCTAGAGGGGGCGGAGCTCCTCCTCCTCCTTCTCCTCGCCCTCCTCCCTCTTCTCTCTCTTGCGTGCATTCGGGGAGGAGCCCTGGCAGTTTCACTTTTCAACACTTCTCAAGCCCTCCTTGAAGCCTCCTCTTGACACTTGCCCCCGTCGTGTTCGTGTCGACCCCGTGGCAAATAAGTTTCAGCCTCGGTGTTTTTCCAGATGACTTGGGCTTTCCTCGTATTCATAGTCGGCGTGGTCGGGGCTGTCACTCACGATCAGCAAGCGATCATTGACGGTTAGTCCACTTCGTATTACTTTTTCTACTCTTCAAACTCTTATGAACTTCTTGGATTTAGCTCGTAGGGTAGCGCGACAACACAGTAAGTTTCATAAAAGTCGGAATGCTAAACGCGCTTGAATGTTGAGCTCTGTGGATATGGCTGGAGACTAAAAACAAAATGCAACAAAAAATCTTTGTCTCAGCTTTCGTCACCTCAAGGTATCAGTGTCTTCCGCTCGGAAACGTCTCATCTAGTTTTCTGTGTCCTCGGCTAGCGCGCCTTGACTCTTCTTCCGCTTCAAAGCGCGCTGCTCGCAAACATCGCGTCTTTTCATGTTCAGCTCGCCAGCTCGGGGAGGTCCAACTGGGAGGAAGTGAGCTGCAGGGCGAAGGAGGAAGCATATGCGTGCGCGAGTCTTTTTGCAGAGGCCTCTTGCTCTTGAGGCAAAGTGGAAAAGAGAGGAGAGGCGATGGAATGTGCACGCGGAGGGGAAGAGAAGGCAGCTCAATTGACTCATTGTTGTTCATAAGCGAAGAGGCTCTTCGCACGAGGCGCATCTTCTTCAAGGGGTGTCGCGTTTCAGCGCCGGCGTTCTCGACCCCGTCGCTGAGAAGCTCGCCCCCTCGAGAGATTCCTCAACCTCGCGCCTTTCGTCTCGGCGTCTCAGATTTCGTGTTTTCAACTTTGTTTCGAATCTTTTCAAAATTCTTCTGGCTTAACACTCATTCTGCGTAAGAATCAAAGACCTGTAAAGAGGGTGGTGGCCACCCAAAAAAATTCTTGTCCGGTTTT
>JAQIXL010001876.1:0-15422 GCA_034700245.1 Poikilolaimus oxycercus | reverse complement strand
TGTCGTCCACGCACGGTTCGTTTCCACTCTAGCAAAGTAAGAGTTTCAGGCACCAATCCTATGCATGTTCTTGCCACACTCTTGGATCTGGCGCTTCTCCGACACGGCGACGTCCTTTATGCTCGTTGCAGTGAGTGTGGATCGCTTGATTGCCGTCCGATTTCCGCTCTACTATCTGACGTTCGCTTACCAATTAGAAAGAAAGTCTTCAGTTCCGACACAAGGGTCTCATACATCCTCATCGGTGCTGTGTTTAGCGCCTCGATGGTGGCCGAAGGCATTGCTTGGATTCAACCAATTCGACTACAACTTGAGGGAAATGACATGGAGGCTCTCTGTGGAACGACGGCCCTCATCGATCAGAGGCAAGTGTCCCCGGAAGAAGGAACTGAACCTTGTCAGATACTACGAGATCTCGAAATACATTACAAGTGCTGGCTCCGCTCTCAGTGTTCTTCTTTACCCGTTGGTTATCCTGTCTATTCGAAGCTTCTTGAAAAAGGTTTGTATTCCTAGTCTTTCTACGTTCCTCTAGGTTTCGAGTGATCGAATACTCAACGAAAGAGAACTACAACGTCGTCGTCGTGCCCAGCTCCGATTCACAATAACAATCGCAATCAAAAAGCAAGGACTTCTTTAGTGCTCCTGAAAGTGGTTGTTCAGTATCTTTGTCTTGTGCTTGGACACATTTCCTCGTGCCATCGGAGCAAACTGGATCATCCAAGAACAACTCATGAACATTCATCCTCAAAGTGACTCACTTCAAATGATTCAAACTCTTCAGTAAGCGGAATTGCCGGTTACACTTTTCTTCTAACGAAGATCAACGCGATGTTGAATGTGTTCTTCTATGCTTGGCGTCAGCCGGAAGTGAAGACCGCTCTCAAGTACAGGATTCCCTTCTACCACAGAAGAGAGTTATTCAGAGGTCTCTTCTCGAGTCGATACAAGGCCTGGGAATCTGAGACCACTCCGAAGCCAGCGACAATCAGCAGGAAACAGAGCTGTTTCGGCTTCTGACACGAGAAGCATTGACAATCGCGTTGTTTCTCACCATTGAAAGCATCTAATCCTCCTCCGGGCCTGGACCGCTGACCTACCGCTTTAGGATGAGGAGGAGGAGTTACATGTTGAAAGCGGAGGGGTACTTTTTCTCTACTCTTGGCTCATTGCTGAAAACAATTTGGTTTGCCTTTTTGCAGGTTTCTCGTTTCCCTCGCAGCGTTGTTTTCTGCACGTCTTCGGTGGTGTCTTGCTCTCGATAAATCTTATTCTGTCTAACGCTTCATTTGTGTCGGGCGTTCCGGGGAACGGCCAGACATCGCACTTCCACTTATGTAGCAAGATTGCAATATTGGTCGTTGCAGTCTAGTGATAGGCTTTTTGATCATGCTTGCGCGTTCTGTTTGCAGCAGCAATAATCTCATGAAGCCTTGGAAATAGATCTCGAAGTGAGCAACTAACAAACCAGACGAAGGAATTTCCCCTCGTCTCGACGTCGTCGGAAGAAAATGGCGTTTCTTACTCACGAAGGAAGGAAGGTCACGGAGACCGGCGATCTTTTCCTTGAACGAGCATATTCGTTCTGCGTGCCGTTAGACTAATTTCCCCTCTGTTTTCAAGAAGTCCGCAGAGACCAGCCAAGGAGGGTGCAGACCCGATTCCTGCTCGACCCGGAATGGCGACCTCCAAAGTCGCTGTCACGGCTACCAATTTAACAATGCCAACCAAGTCTGAAATGATCATCAACATGGTCGAAGGTAGAAGAGTCTCCTTGGAAGGCAAATTGTTCAGGAAGTGTGGCCATCTGTGCCATCTCGCCTATGATCTTACAAGGGAAGGTCATCGGGCGAGGGTGGGATTTTGGAACAAAACTTTCACCATATATGCAACTTTTTACGCTGAATCCAATGCCGCTTTTTGTTTCTGCAGAAGACCATCGGGTGGCAAAATTAGAGACGTTTTAGCCATTTCTGGGAGTTTTGTGCCATTTTCGGAAAATTGCGTTGTCGCACAGGAAGTGACCAATTTCGCTGTTCTTTAAAGCATTAGACTGACCGAAGACTGTATTTTTTTATGAGATAAAATGCAGTGTATGCTTTCAAACGAAATGATGCCTTACCACAAACTTTGAAATTGTGCATTTTTTCACAAAGTCAACAATTTGAAACAAAATTCTTCTTGTGTAAAGATGTTATTGAGTTTTACTTGGCGTAAAACTACAGTTTTCGACGAGCATAATGCTTTAAAGATCAGCGAGATTCATCACTTCCTGTGCGAGAACGCGATTTTCCGAAAATGGCACAAAACTCCTGGAGGGTGCCCATATCATCTCAAGACTTTCTAACCGTTGGTCTTCTGCAGAAACAAAAAACGGCATCGGATTCAGCGTGAAAAGTTGCCTATATGGTGAAAGTTTCGTGCCAAAACCCCACCCTCGCCCGATGACCTTCCCTCGTTAGCCATTCTTCTCAACACAAAACTCCGAAAAGACGTAAGTCGCTGGACTGGATGAAGATTGTTCAGAAAGCCCTGGTCGTAGTGGCCGGCTTCCTCTCTGCTGATCTCGTCAACGGCATGGGCTTCTGCTGGGGAAACGCTGCTCGATGGCTCATTCTTGAAGAAAATGGTGGAACTCGTAAGAATCCTCAACATGTCAGAAGAAGAGATGTTTTCAGCTCCTTATGTGAAGAGATCCACTTGCTTCAGTCAACTCTGGTCTCTTTCCTTGGCCTTCAACTATCCAATGAATGGCTTCGTCTCTCTTCTTACGGGTTTCGACCGCTTCATCGCCGTCTTCTTTCCTCTCAAATATTACAAGTTCTCGATGGCTTACGCTTATCTCGTTGTCTTCGGTAAGGCCGAAAGTGTGTTTCACTCCACGAAACCTAGGCGTTCTGCTCTTTTCGGTATTTTACTTTGGCCTCTTCACGGCTATTCAACTTGGAAAGGACTACAAGAAAGATGTGTCAGGAATGTGCTACACGGGTGGTGAGTCGAGATTAGACTTCAATTGCTTCTGCAGATATGTTAGACGCGAATCTCTATCCCTTCTTTCCTTACTGTCGACTCATCCTTGTCATCATAGGAGTGGCTGTCTATATCCCCATCGCCCTTCAAGTCTATCGAGTAAGGATAAGAAGTCTGTCGAGAGCTCTCAGATGATCCGCCGACCTCGTGCGAAGAAGTCCCAGTCGGTGAGTCAAGAGACCTCGAGGCGACTTGTGCGAACCACCGTAACCATTGGTGGGTTCTCGTACTTTAGAGGGGAAATCTGATTTGAGGTCTAACCACATTAACGGACTTCTTCTTCCTCTTGATACCCGACTCGGTGATGGTCTTCAATCCATGGGGCATTGCTGCACAAGTCAAAGTCACAACGTAAGTCCTTTTTCTTAACGAGAAGTCCTTCAGATTCATTTTGATTCTCAACAAGTCCGTCCTCAACTTTCTCATCATTCTTCTTCGACACAAAGAGCTCAGACTCAGTTTCATCTGGGCCCTCCACTCTCTTCTCCAAGTCTTCGGTTTCAACTCGGAACTTCTCTCGAGTAGAATGCAGCCTCGAATGAGTGTTGTCCCTTCTTCAACGAGAACTTTCAATTCCATCTCCAAGACCCGTTCTTCAGTTTCTGTGACTCGTATGTATGGCTAGAATGTACTCGACTGAATAAACAGCTTCCCTGCGCACTTCCCCGTAAAAAAAAGCGAGACTCCGACGAGTTTCCCGCTTTGAGAGCAATGCTATTACGCGGCAAATCGTTGCATTACCTACGATCTCTTGGTATGAATTCTGTTCTTGATGCAGTCTCTTTATTACTTTGAAGGAAACATGTCATTCCAGTCTTCAAGGGTAACACAAAGTTGACAAGCGTTCTTTGCCCTGCCGCATTCTCAAAGAGGAAGAAAGAATGCTGCAAGAAGAGTGTTGCAGACTTAGAAAGAACGTGCGCGAGGCCATGCCTCCTCCCATGTTCCACACCCAGTCTTTGAGCAGAGTTTGTCGAGAGAAGATTGTTTGAAGAGAAGAGCACGAGAGGACGGAGAGGCCCGCCATTCACGAGTTTCCGGCTTCTCCTTTCTTCTGTCTTCATGCCATCGCTGCTACTTGTACTTGTCCTCACCCTCTCTGTCAATGCCCAGAGAGGTTACAATAGTCCTAATCTTGCCTATGACCCGGGCGTAAGACGGACGCCAACAAACGTCTCGACGAAGTCTTCTGCTCCTCTTAGCTTCTACGATCTCCTCTATAGAGAGTTTGTTGTGAATGCTTACCGTAAGTGCCCCACCTCGATCTTTGAAGAAGACTTTAGAGACGGAAATTCCGACGGCTTTCGTCAGCTTCGTCCGAAATGTGTGTTTTGGCCGAGTCTCACAAGAGTCTTTTTAGCTTCCCGAAGATGAAATTGAAGAGCTTCGACGGATCTCCGCCGGCCAGTTGCAGGTTTGCACAAAAACAAGCCCCCTCAGTGATTCCTCAGCGAGCCCGAAACCTCGGCCATGTTGAGCTTCTCCTCAATCTTTATGCACCACGGTTCATGGCCGACACGAGGAGGTTCATCGCCTATCGCCTCTCCCACCTCCAGAACCTCTCTCAACAAGAGAGACTCTTCATTGCTCTCGTCTCCCCCTTCGCACATTCCAGAACTGAATCTCTTTTCAGTTGGAGAATCTAGCTGCAGCTTCCGGTTCAACAGGAGATCTCGTTGCTGCAGCGAACATCTTCCTTCGTCAAAATCAGAATCGACCCCCGCAGTCACAGCAAGCCTTTGTGAGTTCTCAGAATAACATGAGAGAGTCTTTGTCAACAAACAAGGTTCAGGTGGAAGACTCAAGTCGAGAATATGATAGCAGCCAGAGGGGAAGTACAGCTTTTTCTGGCGGCTCTGCTGGGAATCAGCAGTCTTCCATCAGACCTCTGTCGCAACCTTCGCCTTACGTCTAATAAAAGAGCGTTCTTTGACGCAAGTACTCAAAGGCAATGTGCCTCAGACGACCGATACAAAGTCTAAGCACTCTAATCTTTTGCAAGTCACATAATGACGATGTGACGAAGATGGTTTTCTCTTCGTCAACAATATCAGCACGATCTGTCGAGTGACTGAGTGTGCTTTAGACGAAGGGTGCATAACTAGAGAGTATTCAAGACTTGAGAGCATTAGACGGCGTTTGCTGGGGCTCGAGGTATGTGACCTTGTCTCCCTTCAAAAGAGGAATCATTCGAAGGAGGACAAGACGGTAAGGCTTGAAGAAGTAAAAGGAGACGAGGGCGTTGAAGAGAGGGACGAGAGTGAAGACGGAGGAGAAGAGCGGCGCCCAGAAGCTGAGGCTTCGACCAACGATCACATTCAGAATAGAAACTGATGCTGGGATGACAATAAAGATTCCAGGCGCGGCTAGCTGGAAGAATTTGGTTTTGGCACTTGAATGTACCTGACAGAGAAGACCACGAGAGAGGTTTCTCTGCATGATTTGAGTCCTTCGAAGGAGAATTGATTGATTTCTTCTCATGAACTGGATGATCTTCACACAACAGAAGAGGGCCACCGAGTAGGAGATGGCTATTTCAGAGAGAGCCGAGAGTAGCAAGCCACTGCTAGTTGGATCTCCCTGCAAAAGAGAGTCCTCGATATTGGGCAGTTACCACGGTGCCTCCAACAACATAAAAGTTAGGGAAAGCATCTCCAAGGATTCGAACACTCAGATACTTCATCGATTCCGTCCAGATGATTGGAGGAATGCAGGCGTAAAGGAAATAGCCCGTCGGCAGTTGCAGCAAAAGGATTACTGTCATTAGTAGACAGCCGAGTTGAAAAGGCCGCACTTCTAGTCTAGAAGAAGATTCCTTGGATCTTTCATTGACCAGCAGACCTTGTGAGAAGAACATGTCGGAAGACGAAGGTAAAAGGCACGATGAGGTATGACATACAGATAAAATTAGTATAGATGAAGAAGATGGGAAGGGCGATCTCTCTGTTGAGGTACTTCAGAGGACCAGTAGCAACGAGAAAGAAATGACCCTCTTCAATGACGTAGCACTGCAGACAATTTGAATTGAGAAGAAGGCTCACCATATGAATACACACAATACAGAAAGAATAGCACATGTCCATGATAGCGTTAAGACCAAGAAAGAAACGGTAAGCATTCCAGAGCTTGTCCTTGGATCGAATAATGGCAACCACGAGAAGTACGTTGAGGATCTAGGGCACATTGGGTCATGGAAGCTCTTACCAGAGATGCTCCTCCGAGGAAGTAGTCAACAAAATGGACGTAGGGCAATATCCACCCCGATGCCATGGCGAACACGGAGAGAGGCTGTCGTCAGAGTGGCTGCTATTGAAAGATGAAGTACGCGGTGGATGAGAGATATTAGAAATCCGGCATTCACCTGTCTGAAAAGGGGCAAAATCTCTACTTATCGAAGAAAAACAAAAAGAGTAAAGAGATCGAGTAAGAATCTAGTTGTCATCAAATCGTCTCGTTGATCGGCAAAGTCAAACTGGTACACTGATTGTAAGTGTGGGAGCGATGCTCGAGTCGAAAGGTCGAAGACGTGAGATTTGTAGTGATGTATGTAATGGGATTTCTCAGGAAAAGACAAACAAACACGACTCGCAAACTACGCAGATGGAGGAGCAACGTGTGAAGATTAGAAATCCTACGTGCGCCTGTCGCAGAAGTGCTCAGAGAGCAGGAGAATGCAGCATTCTTGAGGTCACGAAGTCTTTATCAAACTCTTTCATGTTGGAGTCACTCGAGCGGCATTCCTAGAGAAGAGTGCATTCGTTGGCTTTGGTGTTGGTTGACTAGACGAAGTGGAGGCTTCTCGACGGATCTTCTTCATGATGAAGTGATAGTAAGGTCGAAGACTGTAGAAGGAGATGAGAGGATTCAAGAGGAACATCCAGATGAAGATGCCACTGTATGTCAACGAGATCTGTCAGTTCTCCTTCTTGGTACAAAGTTGGATGACTCACCCAGGCGATGTTGTTGCCAACGAGTGCATTGACGAAGGCGAGACTCCCCGGGAGAATTAGAAGCATCGTCGGTGTGAGAGTCTGTGAGAAAGCACTGAGAACTCGATATCGAACCTGAAGAAAGAGGCCCTTGTTGAGGTTGTGCTGCATCTCCTTTGTCCTCTTCAGCATCTGACTTTCGAATCGTTTGAGGTGACGATAGATGAGCACTGACGTCGTTATGAAGACACAGTATCCTAGGGCCATTTCGGCGTAGAGAAACACGAAGAGAAGTCCGACAGCGACATGATTCTAAAAGCCTCTGATTGCAGAAGTTTGCAGCCTTACGTATTGTCCTCCGAGAGCATAAACATGGTCGGCTTGAATGTCGACGAGATAGTGCTGAGTGACTTCTATCATCTTTGATGTTGTTCTGAAGGAAGATCAGATTTGCGGGTTTGCAAACTCGTCGATGACGAAGGAGAAGAGGAGAAGGGCGGCACTCGGAATCAAGGTCATGACACCTCCGCCGATGACGACGGCCGCGAGCTTCCTTTCACTCCAAGAAGGCAGACGTCTAGGACAGAAATCAAGGTCTCAAAAGGTCTCCTCACCTCGTAAGCAACAAATATCTGTAGACGTTAGCGCTAGGCACGATGATAAAGGTGAAAACAAGAGCGACAGTGTAAGAGACGAGGAGAATGTTGGCGAGAATGAAACCCATAAGGCGAGCAGGACCCCACATAACACAAATGAAGTATTCGCCGTCCGAAATGTACACCTAAATGCGACAATCAAGTGAAAGTCAACGAACCAGCTGGACTACTGTAGACAAGGCTGCACAGGTTCCATCACAGAGACTACTCAAAGCCAAGAAGACTCGATAGGTCTTCCAGTTCTCGTTCTTGTAGCTGAGGACAGCATATAAATAGATGGCATTTAGTGCCTGTGGAGGGTAAAGGAAGTGAGACGAACTTACAAAGGCGACAGGGCCAATGGTGTAGTTGCTCCATTGAATGAAGGTCTCGATTGAGGTCGCACTCATGGAGGAGAGCGGAGGAGTGCTCAGAGAGAGCGGACCTCCGCCTAAAGAGTCGGAGATCGAGTACACATTGTGAAGCAATTAGAAGGCCTTGTTTTGGAGAAGCTTCAACCCCGCAGAGAGACGACGCCATTCAGATCTTCATCACACAGTCACAGTCACATTTTATTTCCTCACAACCACTGATGATCTTTGGCGCTTTTGGAAATGTCGTCTATATTGGCGATTGCCGTACACATTGCTTGTTCGACGTTCTTCTGTCTAACGAGAGTATTTCGAGCCTCCGAGCACTAAGAGTACGTTGCACTTGTGATCAAGAAGAAAGAACTTTATTGCTCATCCGTCGGCGGCACAGTATTTGTGGTTGGAGTTACTCTTTGCAGACGACTAAGAAGAAAATGAAAGTATGGACGAAAACAGTAGAAGGATATCAAAGGATTCAAGAGGGGCACCCAGAGGAAGACCGCTCCGAAGACGACAGAAACCTGTTCGTTTATGATCCTCCGCAACGGTCGAGACTTACTGATGCAATATCATTCCCGATGATGGCGTTAACCAAAACAAAGCAAAGAGGGAAAGAGAGCAGCACTGAAGGGGTGATAGCCTGGAGGACTTGAGATGACTCTCCCTCCTTCACCTGTAAGACGAGTCCTCGACTCAAATGTCTCTGCATGGTTCGTGTTCTTTCATGCATTCGACTCTCGGCACGACGAAGAAAACGATAAATAGCGACGGCCGTGAATATGGTGACGATGTAGGAGGAGGAGATCATGAGATAGCCCCAGGTGAGAAGAGACGCCAGACGGGGATCCGCCTGTGCACGAGAACTCTAATTAATCTCGATGGCCTCACGTATCTCCCGCCAACGGCCGAGACCCTTCCATCAAAGTTGTGCAGGTAACGACCGATTAGAGGGCTGAAGACAGATTCGTCCCTGAGTTAATTGCAAGTAACTCTCTCAGGTGAAGCTTACTCAAGGCTAAAGAGACAGAGGATGATGCCGACGCAGTTCGGAACATTAAGGGCCACAGTTGCTAGAATGATCGTGGTCGCCACACGGTTATTGCTCCATTTTGGTGAAAGTTGTCTGCCAACTGTTTTGGAAGAACTATGCAAGTGAACTCACTTAGTGAGGAGAAGATATCGGTAGACATAAGTGGAAGGAATGATGACGTATGAGTAGCTGAGGATCATGGTGTAGGCGAGGATGCAGAGATTCGCAAAGGGACGACCGAGATCTCTCACTGGCCCATATGACATGGCGATCATCACTTCTCCATTCACAATGAAAACCTAAGGAGGTTAGGACGAAGAAAGTTCTTCCAGCTGAGTGACGGTGCCCAGAGCGGCATAAACGGCGTCGACGAAGGCGTTCATTGCAAGAAAGACTCGGTATGTCCTCCAGTTCTCGTTCTTGTAAGAGAAGACGGCATAGAGATAAAGAAGGTTGATGCCCTAGGAGAATTGTTTGTGTGAACAGAACTCACAAGAGCAAAGGGGCCAGCCAGAAAATCGTTCCAAGAAAGAAGACTCTCCACTTGATTTGCCCAGGTCATTCGACAAGAACCTCATAGAATATTTCTGGTTCTCTCTTCACAGACGCGTCAACAGGAATCGTTGAATTCTACTGGGAGCTCGTGTTTTCAAACAAAGAAGGAAATGAGACGAGATGAACTTGCTCTCAAGAGACTTCAACAGACAGACTTCTTTGAATTAGAGAAAAAGGAAGAACAAAAGTGTTGTGTGAAGATCAACTGTACAATGCATCGAGAGAGAGGTTCTGATCGAGTTTTTATCTCGGGCTACATGAACTGGGAGTAGTATCTGGCGTGACGACGGAGGAGCTGCGAGAGGGACGAGAGGGTGAGGAGACCCTCGGCCGCCTCCATCGTCGCCGCCTGCCTCCCTCCTCTTTCCCTTCAGAGTCTCACATGGACGACGGAGTTGAACTCGGCGTCCGTGATGATGTGCTTCTCGTGGAGGACGAAGCAGGTGCTGCGGGCGAGTTCCACGGCGATGGGCACGTCGCCGACCGCCGCCCGCAGATGCTCGCGGAACAGCTGCGGCGCTTGGTCCATCGCCTCGCGGTTCTGGGCGATCCAGGCGAACTCTTTCTAAAGACTCCTCCTTCCTCTTCCGAGAGGACTCACGGCCTTCGTCGGCTCCACTCGCTCGATGTAGGCGCCGATGCGCAGCAGCTCGTCCACGTCCAGAGGCACCTCCGAGTTGGCGATCGCCGTCGTGGTGTCCCCCTCGTCGCTCCTCTCCTTCGGCTTCTCCTTCCACGACTCGGCCGTCTTCGTCTTCGGCTTCCACGCCGCCTGTTGCCTTTGCTGCTGCTGTTGTTGCAGCTGTTGCTGCTCCTTCCACGAGCCCGTCGAATCCTGATCCGCCAATTTCTACTCAGTTTATGTTCCCACAATGCCGTCGAGCACGAGACCGGCCGGCGGCTGCTGCTGCGGTGCCTTTTTGGCCTTCTGCGGGGCGACCGGCTGCGCCTTCTCCGAGGGGGGAGGCACGGGTCCCCTTCCGAAGTCGACGAGGGGCGCCGAGTCGGGATAGCGGTCCGTCCCCTTCTCCGACGACTGCGTCTCTCTCTCTTATGAGAGAAGGAGGCCCACCGAGAGATTCGCGTAGGCTACCGGCTTCTGTTTTTGCACGGGACGCGGTGCCTGCTGCGGGGCACGCTGCTGCGGCACTCGAGCCGGCGAGGGCTTCGCTCCACCTGAAGACTGCTTTGAGTCCTGGAGAGCGACGAACCGGGACGGGGATGTCCGGGCTGCTTGCTGGGCACTGTGTAGTACTGGACTTCTTGTTGCTGAGGAGGAGGCTGGTATTGTGCCTGCGGCATCTGCTGGGGAGGCAAGGCGGCGTTCTTCTGCGCGTCGCCCTTGGACTTCTTGTGATGCTTCGAGGGCTTCTTCGGCTTCTTTCCCTTCGACTCCTTGCCACTGCCGAAGAGACTGAAGCCGCTCTTCTTGTTCTTCTTCTTCGCCTTCTGGTCCGACTTCTTGAAGCCCATCTTGGAGGACTGAAGAGACTCCTCCTTCTCCTTTGGGTTACCTGGCGAGTAGAAGGCAGCCGCTCTCCTTGACGATCGATGTGACAACAGAGCTTCTCGTCTACCGAGGAAGATGCAAATGGAAACGACTGACAGAAAGAACACATGCAGAACATTTATTTGCAACTGAAGAGGGCGAATTCGGGGTGACCTCTCAAAACCCACAAAGACACATGGTTAAAACCTCAAGGCATTTTAGCTGATGTGAGACAGAAGCCTGTTTGAGAGCCCAAATTCCTTTGGTGTGTAACATTGAGACATTCAACACAAAGCTTTATGGGAATTTAGAAGGCGGTATGCAGTGACGTCTTCTCTCCAAAGGGCGACTCCTCGCGACGGCCCTCACGCAGAGGGAACCTGCAGTCCTTATCTCCTTTCTCTTCGAGAGAAAAGAGACTTCTGCTCTAGATGCTCCTTCATGGCCGGCGACACGAAGCGACGGCTGTTGGCCGGCGAGGAGCGGCGGAAGAGCTGTAGACGACCGCACGAGGGACCGCGATTGGAGCAAGGCGTCTCGGAATGCGTCCTGAAGGACGTGAAGAGGGAAGGAGGGAGACCAGACGAGAGCGAAATGGTCGCCGTGCTGGGCGGGCAGACGGCGGATGCCCTCGACGACCTCCTCGAGGAGAGAGGCCGCACGGCCGAGCATCGAAGGCAGTTGTGGGGGCACGAGCTTGTCGACGGGATACGAGAGGGGAGGGCCCGTGAGGAAGCCGCGGTCGTTCAGCACGACGAGCACTCGCTCGGCACCGTCGAGCACGAAGTTGGGCCATTTCGCCGTGAGGGACGAGGTCTGAGAGGGTGAAGGCTGGCAGAGGGACGGACGTTGTGCTTGCGGAAGTTCTTCGAGACAAGGTTGATTGGAGTGCACGGCTTCGAAGGCCTTCAAGACCTTTTCTCTTCTCCCCTTGAAGACGAACTTGATGCTTCCATGAAGAAGGACGTTGGAGTCTGGCAGTTGAAGGGGACGCTCCTCGCGACTTAGCGAGTCGCCCTGCTCGAGACGGCACTCGGCCAGATACCGCTCCAGTTCGTCCACTGCTCTCTTTGTCCTTGCAAAGAGATTTCCTACGGGGATCTTCCTCGAAGTCGCTCTTCTCGCAGAGTTGCACCGCCGTCCGCATGAGAACTTGCACGGAGCCGAGCTTGAAGGTCGCTAGTTGGCGGTAGTCCGTCGTCCTCCTGAAGAAGTTCTTTTTCCTTTGTTGCTTTTGTTGCTTCACTTGGAAGTGAGGAGGTCGAGGGTGGATCCGTAATAGGAAGTCTCGTTGTTGCGGATCGCGTCTCCGAGTGGCGCCTCCTAAACTACCGTAATCCTTTTGTGCTTTTGTCTCAAGACCTGGGCCATAATGACGGAGCCGACACGCTGGAACTCAAAACGATAGCAGCGCTGCTGGTCGGAGACGAAACGACAAAGGGCCCCGAGGAGGCCGCGGCTGCAGACGAGGTCCGGCCGCAGCTCCGGGCGTAGCTGGCCCGCCAGCGCCAGTGGGATCTTTTCTCTTCTTCCTCTTTCACTTGAAGGCACCTCCATGGCCTCTGTGGCCTCGGCGAGCGACTGTCCGATGACTCCGCCGCGTAGGTCGAGGCGCTCGGGGAGGCCGTCTCCCGTGCAGACGAGCTCCTCTGAGACCTCTTGGCATGCTCTTCCTCCCACCTTCGATGGTGGGGGCGATGCCGCCGACGCGCACCGTCTTCCTTCCCTCAGCGTCCTCTCCTAGCAGCGAATAGTCGCAGAGACGGTCCACCGCCAGCGAGATCTGCCCCTTTTTACACTATGATGGAGATAACCTTTGGTGGTGGCTCTTTGGAGCCTCCGAAAGCCGAGAAAGTCGCCAGCGGCTCCTTCTGGAAGAACAACAATTCTGGCTGTTTATTCCTTGTTTATTTCAATTTGATCGAAGAAACGCCTAAAGAGCGAACCCCATCAAGGTCTCCGAAAATGCGGGAATAGTCTTGGAAGGTGAGGAGACGACCAGCCACACAAGAGCCCCCCTGCGAGTCCCTGGAGGAGCGGGCAGAGCGGGACGAGGCAGAGCGATGCGAGGAGGCGAGGCCTCGCTCCAAGGAGGGACGACTTCCCGCGGCGCGCATCTTCTAACTTCTGACGGGAACAGGGCATGCACGAATTAGAACAACAACAAATATGCAGACTGCTTCACTTCCAGACTCCCCTCATTGCAGGCTAACCCGACCCGTCTCTAGACTATTCCTTCAAGCAGCAGCCAAAAGGCAGAAAAGGGAAACAGACCTTGGAAGGCCGGAAAGGCGGCCGGCGCAACGCGCCCTCGACGGAGGAGGCCCTTCACTCAGAGAGGGCAGTCGTTGTTTGCAAAAGCTCGCATATTCACGACTTCGAAGTATTCCAAATGAGCTTGGACTGTCTAGCTAAGGCAATAAGAGGGAGTTTCAAGAGAAAATCGGCCATTTTCAGCGTCTACAGCTCCGAAGTCGGCTTCTCCAGTCTCGGAAGTGGGCCCTCCTCTCTCCTGCTACTCCTCCTCCTCTCGCAGATGGCATCGGGCACACCCTACAACAGTCTGGCGACGAACAAGACGAAGAGCGAGCGAAGCGAGAGGACCTCCCGCTCGTCGAAGAAGAAGAAGGAGCGCGTGGTGCAGTGCTGCGAGCACGGGCGACGTTGTCCCCTCGCCGCCGAAGAGAACGCGAAGACGATCGACGGCCGCGAGCTGGGCTCCCGTCTCGCCGTCGTGTCGGGGGGCAGAGCAGCGAAGGAGGCCTCGCCCGACAGAGCCCCTTCCACTCCACCGACGAGGACGGCCGTCGCTTTGGACGAGGCGGGGGCCAAGTCGCTCGCCGCGCAGCTCTACCTCGGCGCCATCTCCAAGCGCAACGCCGAGAAGGAAGTCGTGCGAAGGACTTCCTTCAAGCTCTATCACCAGGTCTCTCTCAAGAAGAAGAAGAGGAAGAGACAGGTACCGCGAGTGAACGATTTCTCGGACCTCACCTCCGAGCTGCCTCTGACGATCGTCTACCTCGCTTCGAGTGGAAACTACGAGTGAGTGAAGAGGGGAGAAGGGAGAGGGAGGAAGCAGTCACTACCGTGTCGAGGAGGTCGTCTCCAGCTCGCCCTCCACGTCTCACTTCCGAGTGCTCTCGGGCGAGGAGCGACCGCCAGTCTTCTCGAGCCTCGACGCCCTCGCCCGCTACTACTCGGTCTACGTCCAGATCTACGAGTCAGACGAGCGCATCTTCGCCGACGTCTTCCCCTGGTGGAAGCACATCCAGCCTCCCGCCTCCAACAACCAATAAACTCTCTCTTCTTCCTTCTCTTTTTCATGCACTACAATTTATCACAGAAAGCTCTAAACAATGTCTTTGTGGACTTTTCTGAAAGGGAAGCCATCTGTGAGAAAAGAGGCAATCACTCGGCTGCTGAGACTGAAAAGCAAGAGATCTTGGATGACATCCTTCACATAACTTGGATCCTTCAAACTTGTTTCTTTGAACTTTAAAAAGACGAACCAGATTGGAGTAGTCAATACATTTGGGTTCTCTCAAAAGGTGAAAGGTAGTAGAGAAAGCCGTTGCCTGCAATGGATTGTGAGTTGTTCTGTAACTTACTGAAGAGAGAAGTAATGAATAGATGAGAGATACTGTAGAAGGGAGCAGCAGGGGCCAGACGCCAGCGATGACTCCGACGAGTCCGACGGAGTGAAAGAACAACGGTGATAGTTCAGAGAAACACTAAAGAGTCTCTCAAAGGAAGCCAAACAAACAGTTGAAGACGTGGTTGTAGAGAGGATCTTAAAGACGTCTTCGATGACTTGAAGATAGAGACAAAAGGAGAGTGTGACGCGTTCCAGGCTCCACGACATTCCCCTTCAGTGTGCTCTTCCCTTGTTTACTCTTTGCTTGAATGTTAATGAGAAGAGAAAAGGAGAGAGAGGATGGAGGCACTGTCCCACGCGACTTCACATTCATCCAACCATCCCCTTTCCCTTGGTTTGAGAGTTCGAAGTTTAGTTTCGCCATGAACGTCACAGCATGAACTTTCACATGAGCTCAGCACTAGATCATGAGGTTTGTTGATCTTTCTTGAACTGAATAGTTCGTCGTGATGGCCGGGATCTGCAGAGTCGAGGAGACTCGACGAGGAAGGCGGAAGAGACGGAAGACCTCACTTCGCACCGTCTTGTTCATGGTCAAGTAGACAATTGCTGGACTGCCTGAAGACTCTTTGAAGGAAAGAGGAAGAAGACTGACTATGACAGAGTTGCCAGGCGAACTGCCCGGTGACGACGAGCCAGACGGGAGCGGAGAAGAACTGCATCCAGACGTAGATGAGAGCTGCCACTAAAGTCACGAAGCAGATCACGATCGACTGCGCCAGAATCTG
>JAQIXL010001875.1:0-15428 GCA_034700245.1 Poikilolaimus oxycercus | reverse complement strand
GACACCTTGAAAATAATTTTATTTTCGTCGTAGATTTACTCTTACAAGTCGTAGTGCTAAAGAGGCAGTGCTAACAAAGTGCGAGACGTCTTCAGCCCCTTGTCAAGGAGAGAATATTTTATTATTTTCACCTCTTCTTCCTGTCTTCTCCTTCGAGTCTTTCGTGAATTGGTCAGAGAAGGAATTATTTTATGTTCGAAATGATTTGTAGATGGACAATCGAGGCCAAGGCGATCTTCCCCCTTCAAGTCAGGCTCGAGCCCTGCAAACCATTGTACGAGAGTTTCTCAAGAACAAAAACAATCTTTAGGGGACAATGTTTCGAGTTCAACCAACAGGACCTCAAGGGCCGGTGCTGCTTCGAAAGCCGCGACAAGTGATCATCCTCAAGAGACCTCATTCTGGGGCACCTCTACAAGGTTCGACTTCTCCCTACCATCTCAACATTCTTCAGAAGTTGTACGTCGTACAACCTTGCCTACTTGGTCGACCCCGAGAGTCCGCAGCTATGTCGTCGCTAAGCCCACGAAGGAGACCACTGGTATTTGCCCTGTCTGAGATCTAAAGTCAAGTTGCAGAATTCATTCGTTGCGCCATTGAGAAGGGAGGCTTCAATGCAGCTCGACCCGTCTTCGCCCCACCGGTTGGTTTTCTTCTGAAAGAAAGAGTTTTCAGCAGGAATGGAATGTCTCATTATCAGCAAAGCAGCCGAGAGGAGACTCGAGTCTCCTCGCTGGTCCTTCTTCTTCATCTTCTGTGCCCGTCGAGTAAGTGAAGCCTCGTGATGTTGAAGGAGAAAATGCTTCAGAGTCTTCCGTCGCAGTAATCCGAGTATGCCAATGCGAGCCCTCGTCGCTCTCGCCCTCATCCAAGTCAATGAACCAATTGGTGTCCGCACCCTCTTCATCGTCCTCGAGTCTGTTTCTCCAAATTGAAAGAATTCTCTTCAGGACTCTTCTCAAGAATGGCCAACTCAAAGCTTTTTACACTGACTGGAAGGCCCTCGTGCGTACGGAGCTCTGCAAAGAGAACTTCGAGAAGCTTCCGATTCAACTCAACGGCGAGAAGGCTCTCTATCGTCTTCACTTGGATTTTCTCGAAATAACGAAGGCTTACTTGAACGAACAATTGCACAAGCGTCTCCGTTGTATGTCCATGGGAGGGCATCAAGGAGCTGTAAGTGTCTTCATTCAAAAGGAGATCTCTCATTTCAGAAAGGAGTCGGCCAAGGAGAATGTCCCTGTGATGGCTGTGCAACAGAGAGAAAACTCTATGTGAACACCCTCGAGAAGCTCGTTTGTCCGCTGTTTAGAGTCCTCACTTCTTGCAGGCAACATTAGATACGGTGCCGGAAGTGGTCATGCCAGATCCCGGTCCCGAGTCCCCGAAGCCAAAGATCAAAGCCAAGCCAAAAATTATCAAGGCCAACACAGCTAAGACACATGACAAAGTGTCCTATGCGGAGTTCCCACCACCGCCCAAGGCGGAGTCCCTACCGCCTCCCGAACCCGAAGTTGTGAAGCCTGTGAAGGAGGAACCGAAGAAGTCCGCGGCGAAACAAACCCCACCTCCCGAGACGATGGACGACGGGCGAGTACCCGAAGAGCCGGCGAAGATCCGAGTGGCACCGAGGCCGAAGAAGCCGCGAGTTCGAGTGAGCAGAGAGTCGAGAGCCAGTCTTCCCAAGATGGAAGTCACCTCAACGGGAAGAAGACGAAGGGAGCGTGTCAAGTTCTCACCGTCTCTCTAAGATCTCTCCTTCTCCCTCTTACTCCGACTTGTTCATCGCATAAATCTCTTATTTGCCTGAAAATTATTTTGTAGCAGAGCAAGAGGTATGTTGTAGGACAGCTCACAATGGGACAGAACGTGTCCGAACAAATTTCTTCTCTTCATGAGCGAAGACCACAATGTGCCCACGACTTCCGCTAAAATGAGACTAGTAATCGCGTAGTTTGAGGCGGATTTTATGCTTTCTTCCTCCAACCTCACGCCTCTCAAAGAGCCTCGAAGAGGTGGAGTTTGCAGGTTTGCTAGCTCTCCAATAGACTCCAGTTCTTTGATAAAGCGTTCACTCAGCGCGAAGGGCGGCCGGCGAATGGGACCGAGGCCCGGTGTGCTTTGTGGTTTCGAGCGTAGTCTTCCTCCGGAGCCGTGCTGTTGATGACTTCGAATCGCGTATTTCACTCCTCCTCCCACTTGCTTCAGCCACTCGACAGGCGGCATGCTCTTCGGTCTTCTCGCTCCCTTCGAGTGGCCTTCCCTTGTCCAAGTCCTCTTCGTCCTTCTCGTCTTCGGGCTTTTCCAACTGATAAAGAGTCTCTATTCCCTGCTCCATCAGACTCCTCCACATCCCCAACTTCTTGAGACGAATTGGAAGAAGGATGTCGTCTATTTGTATCAATTCAACCGTTCCAAGGAGTTGCCCAATCCCTCGCCATTCTGTCTTCGAATCGAGTCTTTTCTTCGACACAACAAGATCCCCTATGAGGTAAAGACTCTCAAAGCGGCTTCAAGAAAACTTCCAGCCACGTTACTCCCTCACCTCTCCTTCAAAGGGACGTCAAGGCCTCGTCCCATTCATCGAGTTGAACGGTGAACACATCGCCGACTCGCAGCTCATTATCGCCGCTGTAGAGAAACACTTCAACATCCAGGTTCCAGATTCTCCAAGGTCTGACACGTTATAGGAGGAGCTCTCTCCTTGTGAATTCGCCCTCTCCTGGTCTCTTCAACGTCTTGCTGCTCAAAACACTTTCTTGTGAGTCTCCACTCCTCTTCACTTCTTTAGCCTTTTCCTCCAAGAGAAGGTGAAGACGCCTCGCTTCGGAGACTATCTTCTCGAAGGCGGCGGGGTGCCGGCCTCACTCATAAGTCTCATCAGACCCGTCTTCATCCCCATCTTCAAGGGACTTGTAAGATCCAAATTAGACTCGTGAAGGCGCAGATGCTTCAACGTGTCGGTCGTGTCCTCGGTCACTTCTCACCTTCAGAGTTCTCCTATCTCCTCAAGCAAGACCTCAACACTTATCAGAACGCCGTCGGTCACAAGAAGTTCATCATCAGCGATCAGCTTCACACCGTATCTATCTTCCCTCTTTCTCTTTGAGAAATGAGAGAACCGAGCGAGGCTTTTTCAGGTGGACTTCGCAGTGTTCGGCATGATTGCTGCCGCTTACTACTTGCCCTTCGACAACACCGTCAAAGACCTTCTCGACTCTAGCGAATACAAGGTGACAGTTCTCCGAGAAGAAGACCGTCCTTGCAGGTACTTCGCGAGTACGTCAACCGAGTGAGGGACGCCGTCTGGGGCAAAGACTTCACCACCAACTGAGATTCTCCTGCTCAACTAATTCATCCTGAAGAAATCCTTTTTGTGACTGTTCAGAAGTGTTTCGTGCCGCTTCTCCTCTTGTTCCGCATCATGTTGACAGTCACGGGATGAAGGGGGAGCTTGTTTGAAGTTCTTGAAGGAGGAGGAGGATCTTTATCAAGACTTCATATCATCCGCCTCTCCTCCTCTCTTCGAATGTACACACACGAGACTCGTCCTCCTTCTCCTTTCCTCTTCCGACATCAGTCGAATCTCCTTCATCTCCCGTGCTTGTTCTTTCCTAGGACTAGTGACCATCCCTACTTGAAGCCTTTTTGAGATCTTGTATGACGCGCCCTCTGCCTTGTGGTCTTCGCCTTAGCCGTCATCTCGCATCAATGTCTCTTGCACAGAGTTTTGTGTTTCTTTGTGATAAAACGTGGAGCGCACGTGCGAGAAGGTTTCAAGGAGAGGAAAGAGGCGTGCGAAGGGAGACCCCCCCTCTCTCTCTCCTCCTCGACACTCCCAACAGCTACAGAACATAAACTACAGGGTGGAGCCTTGATAAACACGCCGAATGCTGTCCTCTTACCCTTTCCGTCTTCGATCGCGTTTCTTCGCTCTTTCCAACTTCATCATTGAAGAGCTTGAAGATGGCCGCAAAGGGCTTCGAGTACCCGAGTCTCTCACAGGCGGTCTTCGTCGTTGCCGGCTTTGCCGCCTTGAAGTTCGTCTGGTGGCTGGTGTGGCAGCTCTTCCCATCGAAGGAGGCGAAGAAGGAAGTGATCGAGAAGGAGTGGAAGAAGGACGTCGTCTACCTCTATCAATTCAATCGAACTCCCTTCATCCCAAATGTGTCACCCTTCTGTCTCAAACTCGAAACTTGGTTGCGAGCCAAGAACATTACCTATGAAGTTTGTTACCCTCAAAAGAGTCCTCAAGTCGCAGATTCGCCCGACCACGATGGGTCGTTCAAAGTACGGCCTTCTTCCCTTCGTCGAGTTGAATGGGGAGCACATCGCCGACTCGCAACTCATTCTCCTCGCCTTGCAAAGACAATTCGGAGCGCAGGTTCGTTTTCTTCTCCTCCAAGTCTCAAACGTGTCAGGACGTGTTGAGCCTGGAAGACGCGTCCTACGCCCGAGCACTCGATCGTCTTGCTGATGGCCACACTTTCTAGTTTGTTCATCTCACAAAAAACACTTCAGTATATTTGTAGTCTTCTTGTCAAATTCAAGTTCGACTTGGCCGTGGAGTTCATCACGGTGATCCTCGGTGACTTGCCCGCCTTCTTGCGCCCTCTGCTCGCTCCTGTTGTCGCCCCAATCATGAAGAAGAGAGTAAGCCTTATTAGCAGGAGACATGGCTCATCATAATCAGATGATGTCTCGTGTTCACAAGGCTCTGGGCAACTTCTCGGACGTCGAATTCCGTAATCTTCTCAAGGCCGACCTCGACGCCTATAAGCACGCGCTCGGCAAGAAGAAGTTCCTCTTCGGAGACAACGTCTCTCTTGTGAGTCGTTCTTGGAGTAAGCACTCTCTTCACAAGGCTGACTGCACGCTCTTCGGGGAGTTGGCCACGACCTACTATCTTCCAATCAACACCTATCTCAAGGAACAACTGAACCGAACTGAATACAAGGCCTGTCAGTTCTTCTTATTCACGCCTTGCAGGTGCTCGTCGACTATCTCGAGCGTGTCAAGAGAACGGTCTGGGGCAACGAGTTCACCAAGAACTAGACTTTTTTTTCTTTCCCGACTAGTCAACTCTCTCTTCAGTAAAAGTGTGCCACTGCCGTCAAATCTCCCGATCCCCGTGTTCAAAGCAAGAAACAATCAGTTTCACTTCACAACAAGGTTAGAACAAACTATGTAGCTCAGGTTTCACAGGTAACAGGTCAGACAAGCATGCAACAGACATGAGAACAGGCACATTAGGAGAGAGCGTTTATGAAAGGGAAGAGGGAAGCGGTGTCTGCGAACGAAGTGGGAGAGTGCGACGGCATCCACACCGAGAACGCCTGCACAATTCCTCTCCCTCTTGTCGCCACAAAAGAACTTACATTCTAGCGGGCATTGCTGGCGGCTCCGGCGGCGATCCAAGGGAGGGCGGCGACCTGCTCCATGTCGGGTCTCTCCTGCCAACGGAACGTGAGCAGGAACATGATCGTCTCGCGGCACGCCTTCGAAAGACGGCGGTACGGCTCGTAGTCGAACTGGCACACCCTGAAACACATCTTTCATCCCGTTTCTCTAGTCTCACTTACCTCTGTGCCTCGACGATCATGCTGTTGCTGGGATGCTCCTTGAAGGGCATCAGGTCGGTGAGCACGACAAAGGTGATCACGCCCAGACTCCACACGTCAGCCTGCAAGCAATTTCCCCTCAGAAAAGCCCTAGACGGCGAACCTTGAAGGGCGAGTAGGCCTCTCCGAGAAGAATCTCGGGCGCCGAGTAGGACTTGGATCCACAGAAAGTGCGCGAGAGCTGCGCGCCCTGGTGCTCGTCCAGCTGAAACCTAGTCGAGTCTGCTCTCGACAGACTCGTCGCGAGAAGCCGAAGTCCGTGAGCTTGACCGAGTCGTGCGAGATGACCACGTTCTCGAGCTTGAGATCACGATGAGCGAAGCCGCGCGAGTGCATGTAGCCAACGGCAGAGACGAGCTGCGCCATCCAACGAGCTCCGCGCCACTCGGGCAAAGCGCCGTGCGTCTGCACATAGCGCAGCTGCAAACTTCCTTTTTTGTTGGAAACTTTGAAGTACCAAATCGCCGTGCTGGCCATACTCCATGCTCAGAAAGACGAGGCTGCACACCGTGTAGTGACCGAAAAGCGCGACAATGTTCGGATGGTAGAGCGATCTGAACAGTGGTGAATGAGCGAGAGAAATGCGCCAAAACCTCCAACATTCTATCTCGCGTGGCAGGAACTTGACTTGATACTCGACGGAGACGCAGCGCAAGTTGATCATCTTAATGGCGATCTGAACACTTCCATCTTTCGCCGACGTCGAAGACAGCGCACGGTTTGGTTGTCAGCAATGCGCGTAGCGGTGAAGACGCGCGAGTAGCGGCCCTTGCCGAGTCTCTGCGAGCGGGCGAGCGAGATGCCCTTCTGGAAGAACATCTCCTGCAGAGGGTCCGGTTCGCGGTTGCGACCTCCGTCCTGCTGCAATCACATCTTCACGGAGAAAAGGAGGAAACAAACGTTGGATCGTGATTGCTGGCGCTGATTCGACTGCTGCTGGTACTGGACGGACGAGTGACGACCAAGCTGCTCTTGTCGCTGGTTGAAAAACTAAATTTCGTTATGTAAAATATGGAAAAAGAAACCTGGTGATGCGGGTTGATGTAGACATTGTGGGGGTGGGAAGAGGGCGCACGCTGCCCGCCGGCCCCGGACGACGCTCGATTCGACGGCGGACGCTGCTGTTGCTGCGGCTGGCGAGACGGCGGCCCCGGACGAGGATCGTGCGGCGCCGCGTTCTGACGACGGCCGAAGGCGCTCGCGTCGGGCGTGCGCGAACTTGCGGACGAATTCTGCAACAATTTTTATTTTTTTGGTAACTGTTTTACGTACTGTGTGAGAGACTGATTGTGGGATTCTCGGGAATGTGTCTTGGGCTTTACAATCATTTCACGCAGTCCTATCAACTCCTTGAGTAGTAAAGCAGCGCAAACCGGGTAGTGATGAGGAAGCGAGGGCGCGGTGGACCAGCCGGGACGGTTGCCCCACGTCGAGCCGCCTCCGCCACGTTGAGTCCTCTCCATCTTCAGCTCACGACACGGCTCGTCGTATGACTGAAACCAAAAGAACATCAACGAACTCTCGAAACAAGAGAACTCAAAAAGAGAGGTACCTGGTAGAAGAAGGAGACGACGAGGTCGGCGGGGCAGCGGCGCTGTGGGCAGAGGGGAGAAGCGGGAGACGAGAAGTCGGGACGAGACGACCACTCAGCGCGCGACCACGGTACTCGAAGGCCAGATTCAGCATTCGAACTCATGCAAAAGCTGTCCTACGATACTGGAAAGGACAATTTGCATGAAACTCCCAGCCGTTTTGAACAACAAATCAACAGTAAACAAACTGGTGTAGATTCTTTGCTCTGTAAACAAGGTCATCTTTGTTGTTGAGTGTTGATGGCTGTGTGTGATCTCACGCCACAACCAGTCTTTGTAGAGCACAGCAAACTTGGAGAGGTCACTCTCTGCTCCCCCTCCCGAGGCTTTATCGTCGAGACGATGAGCCTCATCAGAAGCGTTGTTACACTTTGTGGCATCCCTCGACATCCATTCTCTTTTCTTTCTGGCATTCTTCTTCGAGGAGTCGCGTGCTTCCGAGACGTCTCTCGCCACAGCTCAAGTCTTCCCTTGGAAGAAGAACACCCTGAAGATGTTTCTGCGCTATAGACATGGTTCGTTCCTTTTGTTGTTAGAGTCTGGAGCAGTTGACAAGGCCGAGGCGATGGCCACCTTCGTGGCTCCTCTCTTCTTCATCCTTCTAGCCTCTGTCTATAGCTTCTTCTACGGCGGTCCCCAATGCTTCGGTACCGATGGCAACGGTGAGCTCTTACTCTCTGAAGAAAGTGAGGAAGGCACGAGAGTTCTGGTCTGGGAGACGGCGATGTGCCGGGAGCGTGGTGAATTCCTCCACCTCCACCGCGACGGCTTCCGTCTCAAGTACGAGATGGCCCGTCGATCTTGGCTATTCGGCCTTGTCCACTTCGAAAGCATCGGCGTTCACTTGGCCTTCGCCGCCCTCCTCTTCGTCCTCATTCGATGCGTCTTCTTCTGGCTCTTCTCTTGGCCGTCTGGTGAGCTCTTTCCTTCCTGTGAAAAGCACTCCCAAGAGTTGAATCCACACGGAATTCACGCTAGAATCGTGGACATCGAAAGGGAGAGAGATCCCCTCCAACGCGAGCTCTTCTTCTCGCGTCTCGTGCAAGACATCGCCGGCACCTTCCAGAAGCTCAAGGAGGGAGAACATAAGGTCTCTTTTTTCCTCTCTTGGACTCTTTCAGAGGAGAATCTTTGTGGGCTCGAGGCGTTGCGGGTTCTTCTTCCTCGGAAAGCTCGGCCTTCTCCTTTCCTTCTTGCTCGTCGTCAACCTTCTTGACGGTGATTTCTCAGGACGCTCCTTCGACTTTGGATGGAGGGTAGTCTTTTCTCGTCTCCAGGAAGTGGGAAGCCTAGGTCTTGATAACCAGCCTGGGACTGTGCAAGGAGCCCGAATTCTACTTTCCAAGGACTCTCGTCTGCTTTCCCGGAGTAACTTCTTCTTCAAACCTTCAAGTGTTGAGGACTCATGGGATCCCCAACCACTCGAATGCGTTCTCGACAATGCGCCGCTGCTTCGACTGACGGTCTTCCTCGCCTGGCTCTTCCTTCACTTCGGCATCCTCTTCCACGCCGTCTTCTTCTTTGTCTTCGCCTTCCGTTTTCTGAACCCGTACTGTCTCTTCCCCTTCTACACGCGGGTGAGTCTCCGTTGAGAAGAATGGAAGAAGCAGCTGGAAGGAGCACCGCCGGACCTTGCCCTCTACCCCGACACGCGCCTCTTCCTCCATCTCGCCGTTCCCCATCGTCGACTCACGCGCTTTCTCGCTGTCTTCCGCGAGGCCGCTCAAAGGAACGCCGCTGCTGTCGCCAGTCAGCCATCGTCCTCGGAGACTTCTGTCAATCTCTGAATGTCTCAAATCCCATTTAGACGACAAAGATTTGCTTGAAAGAGAATGTAGCCAGTCTTCTTTTGAGTCTTTCCGTCGATCGGCGTCGAAGTCGGCGACCCTCACGATGGCGCTTCTCGACAAGCTCAAGAAGAAGGTCTTCTCCCTCTTCTCCCCTATTCCCATAGATCAAGAGCAAGATAATCTCAAAGCGGCCAACGCCGGCGCCGCAGATGGAGCAGCTACGCGAGGACCCGGCCTTCGAGACGAACTACAAAGAAGCCGAGACGATGGTCTTCCTTCTGCTAGTCGAAGACGTAGTAGATGTTGATGATGGAGTCGATTCGGAAGGCGAACGAGCGTCTCACTTCCGAGATCACCGCCTACGTCTCGAGGAATCTCGAGCAGCCCGAGGCACTCGTCTTCTCGGCCGACACCCTCGCCCAGGACCACCACGAGCTCTCCCTCGAGACACAGCTCAACTTGAAGGTGTCTATCTTGAAGAGAAAGGAGTTAGTAGTACTCATTCCTGCATCGCCACTGCTCGACGCTCTACCAGAGGCTCGCCATCGCCCAGGCCGACTACTACAGCTCCATCCACGAGCAGGCAAGCTGTCCCTGGAAAGGAAGAAGGAGCAGGTGTTGATACCGCTTCGTCGCTGGCGTCAAGGCGACTACCCGTATATCGCCGAGCAATGGGCGGGCCTCTTGAAGAGCTGCGAGTGCGTTCGCGAGAAGAACGCCATCACAAGGTACCGTAGTCCAATTCGTTTTAGAGTCTCTCTCCTCCCTAGGACTTACCACGAATACGCGGAGAGGGCCGCGCTGCTCCGTCAGCGGGATGTTCTTCTGCTCGCCGTCCTCAACATCCTCCGCGAACGCACAAATCCTTCTCATGTAAGTCCCACAAAGGCGAGGAAGAGAAGGCTCTCAGCATCTACATAAAACAATCGTCCGCGACTTCACTGGCGTTACGCAAACCTTCTTCATTGAATTCCAGACTGTGAGTGTCCAAGAAGAAGGAAGGAAGTTTCAGATCTTCCGAAGCAACCAGATGGAGATGCCGGAGAAGCCAGCCGAGCCGCTGGCGAAACCCGACGATCGCCCGCCATCGCGATACACCGAGTTGCCCTAAGACTTCCCATGATAAACTCCTTTTGTGAACTTGCTTTGTTGCTGTAAAAGAAACGAATAATGAGAGATTTGTTGCTGAATGGCTTTCTGTCCCCGGCTTCTTCATCTTCTCTCTAGCCTTCACGACATCCGTCTTTGAATACGGACTCCTTAGAATCTCAAGGAAGTGGAAGTGATTCGTTTGTCTGAGTGGTCTTTGCTCGTCTGTGCGAGTGCATAAAAGGAGTCTCCACCCGAGAAAGGCGTCAATTGTCTATCGTCGTCGTCAGCGATCGCCACTTCATCAACGGTCCGCCTCTCCTCTTCCTTCTCCTGCCTCGCCTCCTCTCACTCGAGTGCTCTGCAGGAGGAATGTCGGGAGACTTGATCCAGCTGCCTCAGGGACGCAAGGTCGGACGCTGGACCATCGAGAAGAAGCTGGGCGAGGGTGCTTTCGGAGCTGTCTACAAATGCTGCGACAGCAAGGGAAATCTCTACGCTCTCAAGGTGGAGAGGAGAAGAGAGAAGGAAGAAGGAGTGCTAGGTGGAAGGTCAGGCCGAAACGATCCAGCTCCTCAAGATGGAAGTCCTCGTGCTCACGCAGCTGCAGAAAGTCGGCGGCCGTCACTTCTGTCGCATCGAGGACAAGGCTTGGCTCTCTCCTTCTAAAGAGAGACTCCAGGGACAAGTGGAAAACTTTAACTACGTCGTAATGACGTTCGTGGGCATGTCTCTGGCGGATCTGAAGGCTCTCGCCCCCGACAAGAAGTTCTCCTTCGGGACGGCGATCAGCGTGGCCATCCAGACGATGGAGGCGCTGCAGGATCTGCACGGCATCGGCTATCTCCATCGAGATGTCAAGCCAGGAAACTACACCATCGGGAGGGCCGCCCTCAAGGAGCTCCGGAAGGTGGAAGGAGAGGGCGAGGGGATGAAAGGCTGCAGGTGTACGTCCTCGACTTCGGCATGTGCAGGAAGTTCGTGCACGACGACGGTCGCATCAAGCAGCCGAGGGCGACGGCCGGCTTTCGGGGCACCGTCAAGTGAGAACTCCTTTGAGTCTCCTCCACTCGCAGGTACGCGCCTATCGCGTGTCACGCCAACCGTGAGCAATGCCGCCACGACGACTGCGAGACTTGGTGAGAAGATTGAGAGGAGAAGAGGAAGGTGCAGGCTCTACATGACGGTGGAACTCACGAAGGGTCGTCTGCCCTGGCGAAACCTCACCGAGATCAACGCCGTCGGGGCTGCGAAGCGCGAGGTGCGGGCCAGCGAGCTCGGTCTCAAGGTTGTCCGAGAAGAAGGAGGAGAAGGAGGATGCAGTCGTTGTTCGGAGGCTGTCCGCGGGAGTACATCTCCATCATGCGTCTCATCGACGGCTCCAAGTTCTTCGACGAGCCGCCGTACGCCAAGTTCTACGATCTCCTTCGAGCCGCCATCACATCCGTCAACGCGAAGGTGAGTGACAGAAGATTGACGAAAAAGGCCACAGGAATTCCCCTACGATTGGGAGGACTACCTGCAGAAGCAGTACGAGAAGGAGCTCAAGGAGAAGGCCGAAGGAAAGAAGAAGGAACCCGAGCCCGAAAAGAAGAAAGAAGCCGAGAAGAAGAAGGAGCCCGAAACAAAGAGGGCCGCGGAGAAGGAGCCGGAGAAGAAGAAGGAGCCCGAGTCGGACACCAAGAAGGAGAAGGAGAAGACCGAAGATGAGAAGAATGAAGATGAGAAGAAGGAGGATGTCGAGGAGAAGGACGCCAAGGCCTAGACCCCCAGCCCCCGGAATAAAGCTATCCAAAGATATTTCTTACATCTGACAAACCATGCCATGAACAATTTGCAGAATCATCGTGTGACTGACGAGATATCTGATCATTGGTTGAAGGGAGCCTTGCCCTTTCTTTGTTTCCTCGTGTTGACATCTGGAAGGATGGAAGAGGACAAAGAGGCATCTCCTCCACGCTGTTAGCCTCAGTTCCCCTCGAATCTCTTTCAAGTCAAGTTGTGACCACAAGCCACAAGAAGCGGCATTCCCGTTGATTCCTGTTTGCCTCGCGTGGCGTGCACCTCTGCTCTTTGCACTCTTTCTCTCCTCCTCTTCTCCCCTGCACGTGTGGCTCTTGATAAGAAGGCAGTCTTCGTCTGCTCCAACAGTCTCTTCTCGAATTGTCAGCCAGTCCTTTCCTGCTCTCGTGTAGCCCTCTCCTCAGAACCAAGATGGCCCTTGTTCAGCGATGGTCCTCCGCCTTGTCCGAATGTCTCGGTACTGATATCCCTTCATGGAAGCAGGTGGCTATTGTTGTCGGCGGCTACTTCGCCATCAAAACTGTCTACTCGCTACTTCGTTGTGCCAGTTCTTCTTGCTGCAAGACGATGAAGCCGAAGCTTCAAGTGACGAACTGGAAGAAGGACAAGGTGTACCTCTTCCAATTCCCTCGTTCGCCCTTCATTCCCAACGTGTCTCCATTCTGCCTCAAAATCGAGACTTATCTTCGTGCCAAGAAGATCGACCATGAGGTAAGTGAAGGAGAGACGTGACAATCCCGTCCAGGTTCACTATTCTGTGGAAGGTCGTTCAAAGTATGGCCTCCTTCCCTTCATCGAATTGAACGGAGAGCAAATCGCCGACTCGCAGCTCATCATCTTCGCCCTCGAGAAGGCTTTCGGCACTGAGGTTGGAAGGACAACAAAGGCAACAAGGCCAACTGTTATAGGAGAAGTTCTTGACGGAAGACAAGGTGAAGGCGCGCCTCCTCGACCGCTTTGTCGACCAGCACACTTTCTAGTATGAATTTCCCGTCCTCGTTGATTGTCTGCAGCTGCCTGAACAAGTTCAAATTCGAGAACGGCTTCCACTTCGCGGGTCTCATCCTCGATCTGGCAAATGTTCCCGGATTCTTCCGTCCCATCGCGCAACGTCTTCTTGCTCGACGTTTCAAGAAGAAGGTTTCCTGCTTTGAAAGATGTTAGAAGTTGCAGGTGGGAGAGCGCATCGGTCTGGGTCTTGGCCGTTTCAGTGACGCCGAGTTCCGAGACCTCCTCAATCGCGATCTAGAAACTCTCGTCGGCTTCCTCGGCAACAAGAAGTTCTTCTTCGGAAATTCCATCACTTACGTGAGTTGATCTCCCCTTCTACTAATGAGAACAGGCGGACTGCTCCGTGTTCGGACAACTCTCGGCCGTTTACTTCATCCCGACAGCCAGCTATGGCAAACAGATCCTCCACGACAAGTATCAGGTTTCCTAGCAAAGTCTTTTTAAAGGTCTCAACTGCGGTTTCAGCCTCTGGTGCAATTCCTTGAGAACATGCGAGCCGAGGTGTGGCCTAATGATTTCACCAAGTAGCTCCTCTCCTTCTCTCCTCAATTACCTTCTCTCTGCTCTGAAACGACGTTTCCGCTCTGTCCCAGACATGTTAAGACACGTTGACTTCTTCTACGATTCCGAACAGATAAAATATGCTTTGGAGTTTGAAGCCGGTGAAGTTTCGGTGAGGAATACAAGCAGGTACACGCCAGCGATGCGCTCTCATGTCATCACAAGCAAGGTCCAAGGTCTTCTTGTCACAAACGTCTTGGCGTTATCGCTAATCGTAATTCCTCTCGGGAAGGCTGTGATTTTGAAATCGCATAAAGCACAAAGTCGTTCGGAGTCTGTGACTGCAACTGAAGCGTGGATGCTCTCTCGAAAAAGTTGGTCGAGAACCGGTTGGCCTGTGTGCTTTCCGAGGCGACTCCCCTTATCGCCACGTGTCTCTCCTTCTTGTTGTTCTCCGTCTTCCACAGTGCTCGGAGATGGCTCTTGTAGAACGGTGGTCGGCCTCCCTCTCCGAGTCTCTCGGCGTAGAGCTCCCGTCTTGGAAGCAAGTGGCTGTAGTTGTTGGTGGATACTGTGTCCTCAAAGGGACTTACTGCCTTCTTCGTTCTGCCGCTTCTTGCTGTTGCAAGGAGAAGGAGCCACAACTTCAGGAGAAGAATTGGAAGAAGAACGTGGTCTATCTGTACGAGTTCCCTCCGTTTCCAACTATTCCCTGTGGTTCTCCCTTCTGCCTCAAAGTCGAAGCCTATCTGAAGGCAAAGAAAATTCCTCATGAGGTACGGCGACTTCATCATCAGTCCGTTTCAGATTCGTCACACCACTACAGGACGTTCTAAATACTCTCTTCTTCCTTTCATCGAACTGAATGGAAAACATTTCGCCGACTCTCAATTCATCCTCTTTGCCCTGCAAGAGCATTTCGGAGTCAATGTGAGTCGCTCCTGAGACCACAAGGCTGCAGGAGAAGCTATCACCGGAGCAACTCGCCGTCGCCCGTCTAATGGACCGAGCTGTTGACATCCACACGTGCTTGTAAGTAAACATCTCCCTTCATCTCTATCTTCTCCTTGCAGTTGTCTCCACAAGTTCAAGGATCCCTATCATTTCGCCGGTCTTCTCGTCAGCGTGCGGACTTCCTCAAAGTTCCTCGCCGCCTTCTTGCAGCCCTTGTTCGCAAGGATATATCGCAAAGTGGTGTGTTGATCTCCCTCAAGCAAGAGAGGAATCACAGCTCGGGGAACGAATTCGAACGGTGATTGGTCCCTTCTCGGACGCGGAATTCAAGAACTTGTTGAGACGCGACCTCGACGCCCTCCTCGTCCTCCTCGGCAACAAGAAGTTCTTCTTCGGCGATGAAATCACTTACGTAGTTCTCTCCTGACCTTTCAAGTGCTTTCAGGTGGACTGCACGGTGTTCGCCCAAATGGCGTCAATCTTCTACATCCCCGTGCCGAACTACGCCAAGGATCTCCTTCGAGACAAGAACTACGAGCCCCTGGTGAACTTCCTCGAAAGATTCAAGAAGCAGATCTGGCCCAACAATTTTGAGCAGAAGTGAATCCATGCAGACAGTAAAGTAGTAGCCCCCAGAAAAACGCGAAGACACTTGTTAACACAAACGCTTTATCTTCGGGGAGAGGGGGAGAGGGAGACGAGGGAGAGAGGAAGGAGAGGCGCCTAGACGAAGTACATGCGCGACTTGAACTTCTCGGTGACGGCGACGCACTCCTGGAGCTCGGCGTCCGAGTGCGACTGCGAGGCGCGCGAGACGCGGTCCGCCTGCTGGTTCAAGTCTTTGAGAGGGAGGAGACCTCAAGGTCCACGCGCGGCGGACGGCGACGGGCGTTGCCGACGGAGGAGAGGAGGGAGGAGAGGGAGGAGACGACGGAGCCCGTGTCCGTCACCGTGTCGAAGTCGTGCACTCCGCTGCTTCCTTGAGGGAGAGAGGAGAAGACTCACAGACGACGCTTGATGTGGCAGCGGGCGCGCGTGGCGACGAGGTCGGCGTAGTAGACGGGCGC
>JAQIXL010001874.1:0-15428 GCA_034700245.1 Poikilolaimus oxycercus | reverse complement strand
GGCTTCAGAGGCGTGGGCTCCGTCGTGTTCGCCGGCGAGGTGGTCGAGTTGATCGTTGTTGTCTTTGTTGTGGGACTGCTTCTTCTCTCTTCTTTACTTCTAAAGGAACTTGGAGGTTTTCTTCGTGAACTGCGAGGAAGCCGTAGTTGTGGCCTTGGGCGTGCTCGTCGTAGGCCGCTTTGTGGGGTCCGTCGCAGTAGAAGTGAGGTTCTTCGTCGTCTGCGAGCTAGTCGTCGAGGGCGTTTGCCCGCTGACGGCCGTCAGCATCATAAAGCCTGCAAGGCGATGATAGAGGAGGGGAAGGCAACAGACCAAAGAAGTGGAGAAGAAGCCAGCACTTCATGGCCAGACAAGGCGATAATAATGAAGGAAATGCGTACTTTCTTAGATGCAACAGAGGATGCGACTTCGGGGTGGTCTTCGACAAAAGGAATAGCTAAAACGGAGAAACCTCAAACGTTTTGTTGTACTTTGAATTGAGTTAAGACACGACTAACGTCTTCTGACAGTTGAGCCAAACAGAAATCAATCGACTCTCTCATTTCACGTCTTTATCGCTCACATAACGATGTGAAGAGGCAAAGATTCTACTGCGAGTGATAATCTCAACGGCATTGTGTGCAATTTTTATTTCTCGGATTCTCATAGCTTCTCTCCGGCAGCAACGTCGCGACTCTTCTTCACCTCGGTGAACTCCTCGTGCTTCTCCCAGGGACGCTCGTAGAATGTCACCGAATAGATCTGAACATTGGACATCAACTTTGATTGTCGCTTGAAGCCGCTTACCGCACGCTTGCCGCCAGGCTTCGGAGCACAATTCGCTTCCTTTGCGGCCTTCTAAATGAGAAAGTCAAGTATCTGGACAGGGAGAGGATGACTCACGGCGTCCTTGCAAGTCGATTCTCCCACGAGAATGTCAAGGAAGAGATTCCTACCGGCCACGACTTGATCCTCTGCCTTGAGGATCTTGATCGGGACGAAGACGGCTCCCGAGTTGCCCTTGTTGATGTGGGGCACGGCCTTCCAAATGATGGGCTTTAGCTCTGGGTCATTAACGTCGTGCTTGTTGTGCCCGCCAGGGATGGCAAGAGCAGCAACGACGAGACCCAACAAAGACAGGGCACGCAGCATCCTCGACAGAATTGCTCTCTCTTTCTTCGTCGTTGAGTTTTGTACCCCTGACAGGAGCTAATTCGCCGTACTCAGGTTCAGGTTTAGGCGTTCGGGGGAACCAAGACGGCTTCTTTTTGCTGCAGTCGAAGACGCCCAACCTTCGGTCAACAACTAAAAAGAGGAAAAGAGCATTACAGCAACGCCTCTTATTGTTACTGGAGTGGGATGATTTCAAAGTGCATTCGCTAGCGGCAGTGCTTTTGAGAGTCGCTGAGGTTTCACAGTTTTTAAGCGGAACAGACAGAGTCTCGAATCCAGCGTTTTCTTCAGCATTTTTGAGCTCTGATAGGTTATTCAATTCCTCGCTCATTGCTCACTCAACTTGCGCAAAAATCTTTATTCGGTGGAAGGTTAGGTCTTTGGTGAGGGCGCTGCTGTTCCGTGGAGTCGCAACTGCCACTTGCTGAGGCGGGCGTCTGAGAGGATCGTCTTGATCATCCAACTAACCGGGATTCGCTTCGTCGTTTTTGATGAGCTCGAGGCGCCAGACGCCGACGGGTGACTCGTCCCAGTAATGCGTCGACATGAAGACCCAGTCGACGAAGCCGGCATTTGACGTGTCTTGCGGTCGTCGGGCCAACAGCGTCGACTGCGTGCCTGCAATTCCGTCTCATTAGCGTTCTCTCTCCTGTGTTTACCCGCCGGCGAAGTGAGAAGGATCTTGAGGGCGCCACGGTTTGCCGCCGAGGCACTGATCAGCACTTGGACGTGCTCGAGAACGTCGACACGCTCCGCCTGAACCCATCTTGTTTTGCTTTGATGACCTACCGCCCTCTCAGAACAACCGTTGCTCTCTAGTTGAACATGAAGATTCGACTTGAAGTCCAGGCCGTCGGTCTTGAAGTTCTCGGTGCAGATGTGTTGCTCGCCGACGGTTTTCCACTTGAGGGCCATTTTCACCTGACACGGTGTTCTTAGTCTGTTTTGGGACGACTTTACCATGGCTCCGGCGTCCATGAGTCCGTAACCGAAAGAGTGCGAGACGCGTCGACCGACGCCGTTCGTCACCCAGTCCGGAGCATTCAATCCACGGGGATTCGAAGTGCGAACGATGATATGCTGGAGAGAAGACAGTGGATGGAGTTGTTCTTGATGAACCTGCACATCCCTCCATGTGAGATTGGGATTGGCTTCGAGCATGAGGGCGATGAAGGCGGCGGCGAGTGGCGCCGAGGCCGAAGTGCCCGAGTGAGTCGATGTACAGCCGCCTCTCAGATCTGTTGAACTCTGCTCATTTTGCTCAGACTCCTTGACGCGATACTTACAACGCATTTTTCAAAACCAGAACCACTAGAATAAGTGGTGGTGAGGGTTGAGCCACAAGGCTCCGAGTACCAGGGAATGTTGCCATTTTCTGTCGCTGAAAAGCTTTCTTCCTCTTTCGTGAATGATAAACCTGAAGAGACAGAGAGTGTGTAGATGGAGTTTGCATATCCGTCGCAACTACAAGCGTCTTGATCCTTGCCGCCGTTGCCCGAAGCCCAGACGAAGATCGAGCCCTGAAGGAGTTGAAGACAATGATGACACTTCGCACCAGTCCACGTCTTCCTTTCTCAGCTCCGAGCTTCAAGGCCATCTCAGTGAGCGTGCCCGGTCCGTCCACGGTCTTTCCATCATCGCCGGGTCCTGTTGGCATTTCTCAGAGGAGCTGGGAGTTCACCCCAAGAAGCAGAATAGATGTCGATGTGCTGTGGATTGTGGCCAATGCTCTGTGCCTCCAACAAGTCGGACACCTTTCCATCGAGAAGTCGAATTCCTAAATGAATTCAATTGGATTCAAAGACGCACACGAACCTCCTATCTTTGCATTGTATGCCACACCGGGCACGCAAAGAGAGTTGTTGAAGGCGGCTGCCACTTCGCCGGCACATCGCGTTCCGTGCTTGTTCTCATTCGTCTCCTCATAGCGCGGCATCGGATCATTGTCGTTGTCGTTCAAATCCCATGATGCCTTCGGGTCCTGCCACGAATCACATCACTTCCAGGGGGATACGGTACATAGTTGTCTTCGAGGTCAGGATGCGTCCGCTCGATGCCATCATCGAGAATGGTGACGACGACGCCACGGCCCGTGTAGCCGAGGGCCCACGCTTCGCGCACGTTGTGGTCGAGAAGAGAGTTGTCTCTCACTCCCCGATGGAGATACCACATGGCCGGCCACTTCGGGTCATTCGGTCCAAACGGTGGATCCTGTGGGGGGAGTAGTCTGCCTTGATGTTCTCTTACATTGATCTCAAGTTTCTGGCGCGCCCGCTCGGTGATCCCGTAGCGTTTCACGCGGCGATGAGCCACTTGTTGCTCTAGCCACACAACCTGCACTCGTGTTCGATTCCTCCAATTTGTTTAAGAATACGGTAGGTTCTCTCTTGATGGCGTGAGCTTGACGGCGCCACGTCGGCCGGGTTGCCCACGGACGCTGTCGGGTGTGCCGCAGTGCGTAGTGGCCGGTGGATGGAAAGATCTGGTTTTTCTAGTAAGGCTTGAGTCTCGATGTCTCCACCGGTCCAACGAAGACGTAGCCGTAGCGATCGGCGAGAGCCCGAGCGTGACTTTCGTTCGGCTGCGAGAGCTGGATCGCCCAGTAATGACTGCACCGATTCCTTCTTGTTAGTAGCAGATAGTGCAAACCTGTAAAAGCGTTGATGCCCGGCAACGAAGCCAATACACAACGCCAGCAAGTAGAACCGCCTGAAGCTTCCGCCAGGGCCGAAGCGGCCTACATGAGGAAGGGGGCAAGAAGCCGGGAGCCGTCACCGTCCCCTCCACTCGGCGGTTGAAAAGAATTGAGAATAAAGTAGACATCTCAGACAGTGAGTCTAATGTGTGGATGACACAATCTAATTAGCCAAATTCAAAAAGCTTGCTGACAGAAGGACGCTAGGTCATTTTCTAGCTCGTCATCTTCTAGATCCAAAAGCGTGAAGTCGGCGTAGCGCGCCTTCAACAAGTCCTCTTCCAAAGAGACCGCCTTGCCGCTTTTTCTGACGAAAACGGCAAGGCGTCCCGCGAAAGGAACAGATCGGATTCTGGAACCGAACCAGTGCGAAGTTGCGAAGTTTACGAGGTCAGACATCAAAAAATGAAACCAGCTTGAGGTCACGGAGGGTTTTATGCGCTCTGGGAGATGTAGTGGAAGAAGGAAGGCAAAGCCAGACTTTGCTTCAGTTGGCTCATCACAGCAAAAAGAGGCAGTCTTTTAGGAGCTTCCAGTCCGCGGCCAAAACTCGTTCTTTCACGGGCTCGCGCGCGGCTTCTTAGGCTCTCTTCACGCGGCTGCGAGTGCCCCGTCGCTTTACACGTGGCCTGTTCACGTTCGAAGGTTAGTCTGTGCTAAGACTTTACTGTCTAAATAACTTGAAGATGCGAGGTGTCGTCGTCGCTATTGTTCTTCTCTCTTTCTTTCAATTAGCTGAAGGACTGAGGCGTCCAGTTTCATTTCGAGCTGGCGACTTCACTGGTCATCGCTATCCTCGGGCCCTATCTAGAATTATAAAGCGGGCAGCAAAAGAAATGCCAGCTCCCGTCCCAGGAAAACTGAGTGAGGCGATCTTTCCCTTGGAGGACATCTCGGAGGAGGACAGACCCGTCGATTCGAGGGAATTCGATGCGATCATCGAGGTTGCTCTTTCGCTTTCCAAGTTCGTGCCCCCTTCAGTCCTTGAAGGAGGACTTGCAGGTCGATCCGAGAAAGCCGCTCTTCGCCCTGCCTCCACCGCCTCCACCCGACTTTGTCGTTACCGCCGACGAGGATTTCAAGCGGCGACAGGCGGCCTTGCGTCGAACCTGAGCCTGAGAAGACCTGGTAATGTAATCTCTCCCTGGTCCTCTTTCGCTGTATGGATAGTTAGAGTTCTCCGACGAAGGTTCCGTCGAATTGAAATGGGTCTGGATAAACGTGTCACGCCTTGATAATGTTGAAAGACTATCGTCAAGAGCAGACTGACCGAGGATGCCTCTGCAGACTCACCGCTTCTCGGGGATGCCGTCCCGTCGTGAAGATGTTGACGAACCAGTAGGAGCTCCTGTGGTCGGACGGGGGTCTGCCACAACCACCACAGCCCGTCTACGACGTCAAAGCACACCAAAATGTTGACATAATGTTGACACAATGTTGACATAATGTTGACACAAATGTTGACATAATGTTGACACAATGTTGACATAATGTTGACACAAATGTTGACATAATGTTGACATAATGTTGACAGAAATGATACTATTTGGTTTAAAGATTTTGTGCGGAAGTTTCTGAAGCGGAATTCGTCGATTAAGCGGCTGCAAAGGCGAAAGAGTAGGTAGCTCTTCCACTCGAGACACTTAGTATGAAGAAGCGTCTTCTTCGCGAAGTCTAGATGTTTAGAGAAGTTTTTCGGGACTTTGTTTAGAGACGATCTCACCCGTACGATTGTTACAGAGGCGAAGGCGAATGTTGAACGCTAGCAGAGCGACGATTGTGCTAGTGCAAACTTGGTGTCGAAGTCGAGGAAGGATCCCTCACTTCCAGATTCACTGTCACACTGAAACATTTCGTTCAAGTGTCGAACTTGTCGAAATAGACGTGCTCTCAAAAGTTGCACAGCTGCGTCATCGAGCATGATATCGATAGATTGAATTTACCATGTTCCAGTCAGGCGACACCACCTCTGGCAGGTGCTTTTTAAAGTCACATTCGGTCCAGTTCGTATCTTGTTGAAAGGCTAGTGTACAATTCCACTGTTCTCTAGATTTTGTTGATCGAAGTGATCTTGACACGAAGTTCTAGCTTTAGACATTTACTATTTCAAAACAAACATTTTCCTTGAAATGTTTTCGCGACACGATAAATACTGTGTGGCGTGCCTTGCTTTCATCCCCGCCCCTTTCCCCACTTCTCATGTTGACCGCCGCTTTCGCCTAGTCGAAGCCCTTTTCAAAGGCACCAGCTAGGCCATGTTTGTTGTGGTTACTCGAGTATGTAATCAAGTGTCTCATCAGACGTTCTCCGTTTGATTTTCAAAGCGTGTCGAGTTTCGACTGCAATTATTGAATTTAGTATTTTCGAACGCTTCAGGTGCATCGAGGGCAAGGTGTACGGAAAGATATTATGAGCTCTCATGCGACAAGCACCACAACGCCGACCTCAACGACTTCAGCGAATGAAAGCAGCGAGTCGAGCCAGATTCCTTCGTTGCCAGCTAGCACCGAGACTCTAGTCATAGAATGTTTCTTCAATATTCTTGCGCCAATAACGAATCTCGCCGCGATTTTCTATATTTATCGAAGTCCCTGTCATAACAACTTGAAAGTAATTTTGGTAAGTGGAAAAGCCACGAAAATATTTCCAGATTAATTTATTCGTTGCCCTAATTCTTCAAAGCATCTTTCGACTGCCAATCGCTTTAACAAATCGAGCGACAATTTATAACGAAAAACTTTTTATTGTTTGCGTTATCAAGGTGAGTAAGCAAATTTTGTGAAAATTTAGGATTTTAGGACACGGCGAATGGTGTAGCTGGGTTGATCCTCTTTCCCCTCGTGATCGAGCGCGTTCTCGCTACTGTCTTCGTTCGACGCTATGACGCCTTTCGGAAACCAATTTTAGCCGCCGTCCTTCAGCCATTAATCGTAACCTGCAAAACGGAAATTGAATTGCCCCGCTTGCAGTGGATCTATAACATTTCGAATACCCTGCCTAACGTGGAAAAAATGATCGTTATCGTGGACGCCTACGTGAAGAGGGACAATCTGGCTGCGGCGACAGAGGACACCGATTACACTGTTATTATTGTCACGGCCGGCGCTTTGCTTATTGGCGACTTTGTTTGCATCTTTCTTATTGTCGTTCTTTTCTTCGTAAATCGAAATCGTTATAAGCGTTGGGTCAGCTCGGCGCAAGCTCTTGGGCATCGCTTTCAGGTGCGTTCAATTTTCTTTTTCAAAAAACGAAGAATTTTAGATTCGTGAAAATGTTACCACAAATGCCATGATATTCCCGATGTCCATTATTTGGTTCATCGGAGCTGCGTCGACGGATTTCATACTTTATATCAACTTCTCGAATTTTACTCTTGACAATGAGGTCATGATCTTGATGCTCTCGATGGTCTTCGATGTCGTTTCTGCTATTAACGCCTTCTTACTTCCGCTTTTCGTCCTCTTGTGGGTGGAAACTGAATCAGAGAGAAATTCCAATATTCAATTTCTAGGTACTACTCACCGCTGCCTGCTATGGCAAGAAAATCCATTTCGCTGCTGTTTCGACAATGTTCGGCATCGGTGGTGACGAAGGAGCATGTGGAGGCGGGCAAACTGGCTGAAATCGACAAACGAGTAAAGAAGGCTATGAAGATAAGTCGAGAGCGAGCCGTCATTGAGGTCATCGACAAACCAAACCCCGAAACTCTCGTCTATTTCGATCAACTCCAACGAAGTTGGGATGCTGCGCTAACAAACACTTGATCTCGTTTCTGTTCTAACTTGTTCTGCATTTTTATTGTGCACTTTATGACGAGTTGTATGTTGTCATTTTCATTGCCAGTCGCTTCGGGTGCAGTAACATTTTCTTGTCGAAGACTGCGTGATAGTTTTTCTGCCCGCCCCCACACATAAGACCACACGTCAGTTTTGTCTTGAATGTTCGTATAAAAATGAGAACTAGCCTAGCAATTTTTTTCTTCTCACAACAGCCATAGGGAACGGTGCAATTTAGCCTCAAATCAACCCATAATTTTCAGCGGTTTCTCAAGAGTTCTCTTGAGATTTGCGTGTGTCTGTCTTTATTGTGGCTGGGCTGGTATCGCTGCCCTGATACTACGGGGAATTTATTGAAAGAAAATGTCACAGACGTAATGATTGCGGAGAAGGCAGAGAATCTTCACACGGCGACTACAGTCATGGTGGCCCTTTCACAGAGACGTCGATCTACTGACTTTTGCTACGAAATCCGCCTAGTGCTTTTCTTACCGAGAATTTTCCGCCTAATTGGATCTTGTTGAACGTTCGAGGTCTGTCTGCATGTGGGAGAGGCTTCAACATCTGGAAGCCATCAGCGTTTCAGAGATGGGTGCTCGTCTTCAAACTCGTGATTGCCAGAGACGTCATGCTGCAGCTTCTTCTCCTTCTTCTCCTTCCGGTATTCAGCCTTATTTATAATTCACGATGTCTCAGAGTTTTGTTCTCAGCAAATGTAACCTGAGCATGGAGACCCGAGCCGAGCATAACCCCATCGAGCGCGTTGACGCTAATGGGAAAAAGTGCCGCGGCGTCATCCAAACGCCACTCTGCGAGGGCTCCTGCAAGACCTCCGAGGTCCGTTGAACCTTTTATATAAAGCTTTTAGGAGGGTACAATCGGCTTCCCGGACACTATTCAAGAGAGCACCGTGTGCGCCCTTGTTGTTGACGATCTCGAAGAGGTGGACTCGAATCTTGTACATGAATTATCTATTTTTAAGGTTGCGCTGGAATGTGAAGAAGGCGCAGACAAGTCAATTCGTACGTTGACCGTGCCGCGTGGGACGAACTGTGAGTGCCGCAAATTTCCTCTCAAAGGATGGTGAACATTTTGGCCTGTTACACAATATTTTTATTACTTGGCGGAATAAAATTCATGTTTCAAATCTTGAGTATACATTTGCGGTTGTTAATTAATCAGTAGAAGAGGTAACACTGGGTGAATTGATTTGATCAACGCAAAGCCTTCTTGCTTCGTAGCCTGTGGCGAAACTAGGGGCTTCCGTGACCTCCGACTGGGTATCCAACCACTCCGGACTTTCGCTTCGAACTGGCATTCGATGTGTCTTTCTTTCCAATTCGGGCAATGGCCCGTAGAGAAAGCTTCTCTCGATGGCTGGACGACAGATGTTGAAGACGCCTTTGATGGACACCCCGTCTACGATGTTATCGAAGATTGGCACAAGTCGGATCTTTTTCGAGTTCTTCTCGAGTTGGTCAGGAGTCGGAACTTTTCCCGGTTCGTTGTCGGGGTGCAACTAAAACATTTGATGAAAATATTACGCAATTCGAACCAACCCTAGCAAGGCACTCATATTGAGAAGGATTGTGATGGGCGAAGGCGAAGGGAAGAGCCCCGCCGATGCCCACTTTGAAGCCCTTGAGCTCGTCCAACTTCATCGTGTATTTGTCCTTCTCGCGTTGGTCGCCCCGAATTCTGTAAAAAGTGTGCTACAATAGTTTATTCAGAACATCCAACCTTGAACATGTGAAGTGCAACGATTTGGGTTCGCAACCGAAGCTCATAATGATAAAGCTCGTGCCGCTCGAAATAGGACTCATTGCGATGCTCCGAATTGTGTGGTCATTCGCTCGCATTGTTATGTATCTAAAGGACAAACTTTATTTATTGAGATGAAATTACCTCTGGTTGAATAAATGCGGCATCATTGAACGTTGACGATTACTTTTTACTTCGCAGAGTAAGGCACCTTTCTTGGATTCTTCGTCTTCCTTCTTTGAACCTCCCTTCTAAAATGTTTTTGTTGAAGAAAATACGTGAGGTTCTTACCTCTCCAATCATGTCAGCACAGCCACTCAACCATTCCATGAACTTGCCTTGCAACAACGAGAGCGGCACTTCAAAGTCTCCTCTCACTGAGTATTTCTGAAAAGTGAAATATATTTACAAAACTTCCACAAACCATGAATAGCGCCTCCAATCTTCTCATATTTACAGCTTGCGCTTCAGCGATTTGCCCGAAGAGCGCTACCAATATCTAAAAAGTTATAATTCTTTCCCATTTATGGGTCCTACTTCAGCGACTGATCGCTGCTTGTCAACAGTGAGCTGCGAAGTGGGTGCCCCGCGCTTTCCGGGTCTGTTTCCTCTTGCTGGCGTCTCTTGCTTCACGTCGGGCGTCAGGCAGGGAAGAAGAAGTTTTAGCTGAAATCGTTGTTTGCGTTATTTATGAAGCTCTTACATGAATATGCTGCATTTCAGACTCATCAAGCGACCTCAAACGAATGTCGCATCTCGATTGAAGAAATGTTCGAAAGAATTCAGTGTTGAGGATGGAGAGAGGCAGTGTTCTTTGAGGGAGAGGCTCCAAATGCTCTTCGTTTGAGCGAAAATGCTTGCCTCGAAGCATATGGAAGGTCAATAACAACAAATGCTCGGGGATCTGAAATTGTAAGTTAAGTTGAAAGAGGTTGCCCCACTTGAGTGACGCTTGTGAGAACGTAGAAGGGCTGAGACCTCAACGCATAGAGCTTATAGGGAGGATGAGAAGGTTGAGCAGCCCGCTGTGTCTCGTGATAAAAGACGGTGCAGTCGCCGTATTGAAGCCGTCCATACTCGAAGTCGAGGACAGCGTCCACTTTCAGTTCGTTCAACTTCAGCGGCTTCTTCTCGCCGCGATTTATCGTCACCACGGTCTAGCAAAATTGATCTTTCAGAGAGAACTTGCAAAGTTTTCCATGCTAAAATCCATTTCATCGATTGAAAGATTGTGTGCCTGCCTGACCACACGTTTACTAACGAAGACAGCCTCGCCACATCGTGGAATCTGGATGGAGTCTGAACCTTTGGATAAACGGACAACTGCCGAAACTAACTAGACGTCCAGGTTTTCTGCTTTTCTTCTTTTCTTCCCTCTAGATGACGGCGCTCGACACGACCTCGGTTCTCGCTTCTCAAGAATTTATTGTATCAAACAGTTATGTAGGCTCTTACTGTTCAACATCCACGAGTCTCGTCTCGACATAGGCTCCTTTCAGGCTGTGCAGGTCCAAAGCTAGCCATCTAGAATTAAGCAGAAAAGTGGGAGAATCAGAGAGCGTACCTAACTCGGAATGTTGTAGTCTCCTTGCGGACACCGGTCTCTTTGTCTCCTCCCGACTTCTGCAAAATGACCTTATGAGTTAAAGCGGGACATCTTACCTTGATGTGATATAGCGGCGGTCGGTCGTATTCGAGGCCTTCGTTACTGTTCACTTTTTCATAGAACCTCGAAGGCCACTCCACTACGGCGGAGCTGTAGAATTATTTTGTTGCATTGTTCGAATCCCTTACTTTGCCATCACTTGGAGAGCTGCTGCTAGACGTCCTTCCTTCAGGCATTTGTTGAGCAGAGTTTGAAATCTAAAAGTTGTTATAGGCGCCAATCGCAAACTTGAATTTGAGATCGTCTCCGGCTGATCCGAGAAATCCTCGTGTTAGCTGAATTGCCGCATAACGCTGCTCGGCTAGAAGCCTTGTTGTACTAGAAGCCAGCGACCAACCTGTAATTCTCTCCTTCAACTGCATGCACTCGTAGAATTCCATGTGGAAAGGATGGCTCGGCTCTTGAATATCGTCATGGTTCGAAGTTGATGCTCCTCTTTGGTTGTGGTGATAGTGAGAGGGCACGTAGTCATAGTGGGGACTGGGAGAGTTCGAATAGGGCAAATACTCGGGCGAGACGCCCATATCGTTGTCGTAAACCGGCCCTTGCATCTCGTCCTCGGGAAAGAAATGAGGGGAGAAAGCGGAGTTGAAAGTGCCGACGAAGTCGGCAACCGGCGACGCCTCCATGGACGCCTTTTATACTGAATGGGGCGGGCTGCTAACTTGAAAAGCCAGCTGCAGTTATATGAACATGGACGAGCAGACGGGCCCTGCCACACGCGCGGCAGACTTGCTTATCACTAACGGAGCCTCACACACCACAGGGACCCAGTCGGCGTTTCCAAAATAACACCTCCTTCTCGTAAGTTGAAACCAGACCTTCTCGTAAGTTTCAACACAATAAAAACTAATCCTGCCATCTTCTGGTAAGTGAACATTTATAGTGATTCAATTCAGTCGGATGCTGTACTTAGGAAGGACAGGGCATTGCAACATCGCCATTTTCAATTCTGGAGTATTTGAGCAAAGAAAAGAAACACAGATATGTGGCAATCTCTACACATTCCTTGCGCGCCTCGTGATAGGTGGGGCTACTGCTAAGTTTGCAAGAACTGTCGTGACAGAAGTTAGAGCATGCGAGAAGGCTGCGGAGACGAGAGAGCGCGAGTCGTCTTCTTCGTCTACATCGGCAAAGTTCTCAAGCACTATCGGTCGCGACATGCCGAAGACGGAAATGCATCGTTCTCCATTGGTGGATGAAGGCTCGAATGCAGTGCAGATCTTTCCTCGATAGTTTCCAGAGTCTGACAATCCACATGGCTGAAAGCATTTGTTGGGATTGCAATTGGATCAAATTCTTACCAGAAAAACGTAATCATAGTCATTCTTAGCAAACTCGAGGGCCATAGCATTGCCAGAGATGGAATTAGTCTCATTACGCGACTTGGAACGTAGTGTCTTAGCCATCAACACACGCTCTCTGACTTGTTGATTACTGCCGGTGCGAGAGGCCACAGTGAGGGAAATCGATCCCGGCTCACGACCAAAGCTAAGGATCGCAACGTAGCCCGGCGACGTTTGGAAATGATTTCCGGCATCTTGGCTGGAGTGGATGATTTGTCCGTTGATGATACGGGTCGTTGTGTGAGGGTTCACGACTCTTCTTTGAACCGAGTTGGCGTAGCTTTTCACTGAGATTGAATCGTGAAGAGTTATCACTCTAAAGGTTTCACGTTGATTCGAGTTCAATAAAAAGTACTATTACCTCTGATTGAAGAGTCGAGGCATGTCCGATCGCATCTTGCAAGGACTCTCGCAAAGACGCCCATCTTTATGATTGTCCGCAAGGATATTCGCCACTTCGAATAACCAATTACAGAAATGCGGATTGTCCAAAACGTCGCAAAGTTGCACGTTGAATTCGTCGTCGACATTGTTCTTCTGAAACACATTGTCAGCGCACTCGCTGAAAATGTACATGAAAGAGTCGTCGAAGGGCCATCTCGTTGGTCTCATTTCTCCTGGGTTCAGTTTGAGTACTGGAAAAGAGCTCGGCAACTAACTGCAACAAGATGGTACAAAACAACAAAAAATAGACCTCATCTCGCTGCTCGTCGGTAATTTCAGTAGGTGCAGTTATTTTGCGCTTTTTATTTGACTTTTGCAAACGTTTTTCCTCCATAAGACCGAACTCAAAATAGACCATCGCCTGCGAAGCCCTTTGAGCATCAAGTTAATTGACAAACCACGCAGTTCCTTTTCTCTTTCTTGTCTAGTGTTCGAAGCTGCGTGTCGCACTGCGACTGCAACACCGCGTCGAGGAATTCATTCTCGAAGACTCGGACTGGCAGTTCGTCTCCTGTGCCAATTTTCTACAATTCGTAAATTTACAGGATACTTCGTTAATGAAAACCTTGGCAAGGCGCTCAAATAGGATGCGACAGACGTATTTCGGTTTCTAAAATGTCTTCCTGAATGTATTGTTGATGAACCTGGTTCTCATTGGTGACCACATAAAAGCCCTCGGAGAAATGGTCTCCTCTTGCCTCATGTCTTGTCCGATCAGCGAACTGTATCCAACCACTTCATCGGGGATTTCATCATACCGTGTAACTGAAGCGGACTTCGACTTTGATTTGACTCTGTCGAATCGTAGTATCTGTCTTCGAAGCCTTTGTAGTCGCCGCTCGAGTCAGCTCTGTCACGGCCTGCAGTGCTCTGTGAGTGATAAGAAACAAGAACGCACAACGCTCGGAAAATCAATGCAAAGCGTCTCCCTCGTAGGGCGTCCCTTGAAGCGACGCCGCAGAACAAAGGCGCCCTCATCGTCATAACCTTATAGCAATGAGTTTCTGACAGAGTTTGTTAAAAATTACTTGTGTCCCATTCCGCTAGACGTTCGATGATTTCTTGATTCTCGCGTCGTTTCGCGTGATTCTGCTCGGTGCAGGATTCTACTTTGCCACAGATTTTTCCCATTTCAACGAGACTGATCTTCACTTCCACGTCCACGCTTTCGAAATCCGCCAGTTTTGATTCTTGAGCATCGTCAAACCTGAAAACGTTTCGAGTTCTAAATTTAGTTACAAGAGGCGAAGTGTAGGCCTCGCCCTCCGCTGATTTCGACAAGGAATCTGTTCAATTTCCTTCTTCGAACGTCCTTTGCCAACGGTTACCTTCTTTGGTGAGGCACGCTTTTTCTGAAATTTGGTTAAGTGTGTCTCTGAGGCTGCAACAAACCAGCACGAAGACGAGTGGAGGGCTATCGATTTCGACAAGTGGCGCGTTCAGCGCTGCACTGATAAAACGCCCAGCTGGCCATTCGATGTCGATGTTAACACTGTAAACAAAATTCTAAAACACGCGCTCAACAAACCTGTCCAGAAACGAAGTGCGTGAAGCAAAAGAATCAAGAGAATTGGACGATGAACTGATGCTTTGAGGATTGGAGTATGTCATGTCGAAGAACGCTGAGTCAGCAGGACTCGTGCTCTGGAGGCGTTCCACTGTAACGGGCGAGGTCGCAGCTCGGCATCGTGCTTGCATCTGCTGGCTTGCAGATGATGCTTGTCGAAAATCTTTGAGAGCGCCATTGCGATTGTAGTTTAGACTTGAAAGGGGTTGCAAGAAAAAGGACGCATCCCCAATTTCGTTGACCGTCTGCGGATGCGTCGGGAAAGTGTAAGTCTGTAAGGGGTAATTCTCCACTTGAGTGTCTGCCGGGAACGATGAATATGTGAGTTCTTCATTTTCTTGTAGTCCATGATAAAGCTGCGCTGAATCGAGGCGGCGATATGGCTGATTCGGGTTTGTAGTTTGATTCGCCCATTCCTCCACCGAAGAAAATTCGTCTGTCGGGTTTCGTAGTCGAAGAAGGGTTTCAACCGACGGTAGAGGCAGACTCATCGTATTTTCTGAAAGCAAACCTCGACTATATAAGGTGAAATCTAACTTCTAGTAACCACGACAACCCTTGAAAAGAGAGGAAAGCAATCTGGCTTATCAGTTGCATCGTTCGAAGCTGCTCGAGAGAGCGCCTTTGCCGGCATCGCTTCGAACATCTCAACAGTTGTTAAGGCGATCACTCCCAAGGATTCGGCATCGTTTCGACTAACCGATTGTATAGTTCACGGCCCTTCCTTGGGCTTTTCTTGTAATGCCGATGTCTTCCACAATGACAGATTCCGTTGCAGAGTGGAATGAAACGACGGGAAATCAAGGCAAGATCAGTGAGGATCAAACGTGCAAACAACAACCACGTTTCCATTTCAGAAGTTGTAAGACCAGAAACTTCTCGTGGAACAAGAACAGAGTGCCACGACGAGTTTATTCTCAGGGCGGATCGGGGCTGGCCGGGGTGAGCTTCTTAGCTGGGGCCGAGGTAGCACGACTGGTCGGTCCTCGGCTTGGTGACGCCCGGCGGGAGGCCGCTGCCT
>JAQIXL010001873.1:0-15430 GCA_034700245.1 Poikilolaimus oxycercus | reverse complement strand
CGGTGCTCGGTGCTCGTCTAAAATGGGGCAGGCCAAATGCTCGGTACTCGGTGTTCGGTCGGCAAAAAAATAGTGCTCGCCCAGCCCTGGTGTGCAGAACCTCTTGCTCCACATGGGTAAGCTATCAGGATCATCATCAGAAGAAGCATAATCGCAGGATCTGCAACGGTAATTAGGGTCTCGACACATACAACTTGCAGATTGTGGCATTCTTTGCGTGGGACGTAAGGCCTGGGAGCGACATGTGTCTGAAAATCGAGACCACAAGGCACAGACATATCATCGACTCAACCTTCAACTGCCCATTGTCAAAAGAGAGAGGTATGTTTCCCTTCTCTCATTTGTCTGCTCACTTGCAGATGTCTCTCGTGCGCAGAGGTGTACTTGGGAGATCGCCTCTGTATTCTCGAAGAAGAAGAGGTACACCATGCCCTTCATGGAGAAGACCTCTTCATGCTCGCTGCATCGTCGGCTGCCGCATGCGGGTCTGGTTTCCTGTCCTTTCAAATTTTTTAGAGTGTCCGTGAGTGAGGCGTTCAAGGCTCGTCTTCAATGTCTCGTGCTCCCTCTCCTGCACCCGTCGTCAACCTGGACGGACGCTGGATGCCTTGCAGAAGCAGTCTCCCAGATTCGTTTTGAGAACGCATCCATGGATGATGAAGACGTCCGCTCGTGGGTGGAGCAGCTGGAATTGCGCGAGACGCAATAGCTCAATCGCTATCCGGTGGCAAGGAACAGATGATCTGATTTTCTCCTGATTACTATCTTGGTGAATGTTTGCTCAGTGGTGTTCTCTTGATCTCACTTTTCTGTACCATATAAAGTCTCCTATCTTCTGCGCTGTGATTGAACAGGGTTAGGCGGTGGGACCGCCGGGGAGGCGAAGGGGAGACGACAAAAAAAGTCTCCCCCTCCCCTGCCGGATCTCTCCGACAGACCTTCTTGTCCCCGTCATCAAGCCCCTTTGTGCCAAATTGGCTAAAGAAAGAAGTGAAGAAGGAAAGAACTCTCTTCAGTCCACTAATTATATTACCACAAGTAGACATTCATTTCCGGGTATTTAGGCTTCTACGAGGTTTCCAATCAAACAGAACTACAGCGAGATGTAGGTGTGCAAGTTGCTGGAGAAAGGAGCGAAGAGATATTGGGACGAGGTGGCGAAAGTGCCCTTCCAGGCCCGAGCCGGACTCGTCTTCTGTCTCGCCTCACCCAACATTCAGACAGCAGCTCAACTCGAGAGAATGCTTCAACTGGTGATTTCCTCTCTAACAGAATAGAGGGGGGATGGAGTGCAGGGCGACTTCCGTGCCATCATCTGCTTTCGCTCAAACATAGCCTCGGATCATCTCAACGATCTCCTTCTTCAATTCGCTCCCGAGTTACGTCAGAGTATCAAAGGGCAACTTCAATCGAAAGTCGTCCCCAAGCTCACACATGTCATTCTCGCCGACGAAGATCACAAACACGCGTAAGAGACTGAGAAGAGAAGAGTCTTCAGTGGCACTTACACTCTCTCGGACATCTACGGAAAGAGCAACGCGGACAAAGTTGCCAAACTGCCGAACTTTGAACGCTGGAGTAGTCATCAAGTGGCTTGTCTTCAATTCACGATGGTCCCCTTCCTCCTTCCTTGCTCAATCTTCTTTTCAGGGCAGCACAAGCGATCCGAAGCTCGTCGCCCTCTCCCACTACCAACTTCTGAATGGAGCTCGCTCCGTCGTCCACGCCTTCGGCATCAAAAAAGAAGTGAGTTGAAGGTGATCGACGACTCTTTAGCACTCGATTGCCTGTGCATTGCCTTTCTTCCGTATTCCGATCTTCTCCCTCGTCGTGCTCGCTCCCTTCCTCACGGAATGCCGTGCTGTCTTCCCCGAGCCCTCTCCTCTCCCTCGAAACCTCTTCATAAGTATCAGCAAGTACAAGTAGGTCTCCCTCTCCTCATTCAATCCTTCAGCTGCACAACTCTTCTATCAAATGCGGCAGCTCTGCGACTTCTCCTCAAGATCTCGGTGTCGATGCGAGTTCGTCTCAATTCTCTCGAGAACTTCCTCCTCATTGGTGAACGAGTACCGAAGGAGCTCGTCACGGCGATCCGCAAGGAGGTCCCCAACACCAAGATCGTCGCTGTATGTTCCCTCCTCTGACTATCTCCTCTCAGGTCGGCTACCTCTTCACGGAGACGGGATCGGTTCCTCTGATGGCTGACGAGACTGCCGACTTGTATAAAGTGGTGGGACGGCCGATCGCCGGTTACGAGGTTCGCCTTCCGACTGGCGCTTTGGGAGACAGAATTGCGTGTGGGCCTTCTCTCAGTTATGGATGCGCGTGTGCATGTTCCCTCGCTCTTAATGGTCGTCTCCCTCTTCCCCTTCCCTTCCTTCTCTTCCTCCACTCGCCGCCCTCGAATCCGTGCTGATTCATCGTTCGGCGGCTGAGAAGAAGGCGCTGACGATGCCAAATTGGCGTCCCTCTCGGCTCTTTCACAAGGGAGACTCGCTGTGTCAGACGATGATGTCTGCTGGCTCATTCAAGCCAAGACTTCCACTCGGTTCATTACGATTTGCTGCCTTGGAGACTTTGAAAGGAGAGAGAAGTTGCAGGTGAGAGTGGCGAGTCTCGGCACGACGAACCCCGTCGTGACTGGCGCTCTCGGAGAACTCCAAGTGAAGGCGTATGGAGGATCCTCCTTCCTTGGCTATGGCCCCGACTTCAAGGGAGGACAGGAATGGATCAACACTGGGTAGAGAGGCAACTCTTGGAAGAATCCCTTCAGAGACATTGCTCGTCTGGATGCATCGGGCAATGTGGAGATGGTCGCCCATCGAGATGATTTGATCTTCGATGCAGCGAAGCGACTTGTCGAGCATTGGAACATCGAGCGTCTCCTCACACAATGTGAACTCATCAAAGGAGCCCAGGTGAAGTGTCCCCCTCAGTCACTTCAATGAGAGCAGGTCGTGGCGACGGCTCCGGGCCAGCCCGTGACAGCCGTCTGCGTGCCGAAGAACAGCGACATCGATACTCGAATTGTTAAGGCGGACATATCGGCCCTCTGTCAGGACAATCGCGTAAGAGAAAAGGAAGGAAAGGAAAGGGAAGCAGGTGCGGGTGCCTGACTCGTTCGCTTTCGTGAACGACTTCCCGCGGGTGAACACGAAGATCCAGAAGTGGAGGATACGACAAATGCTGCAGAAGGGAGAGATCATCACTCTTCTCTGAGGCCTCTTCCTTCTTCTTCCAGTTATTGCTCCTTGTTGTGTACAGACGGCCTTCTCCCTATGAAGAACGTAGGAATGGTTGCCTTCCATGATCCCAGGATAAAGTTCGTCTCCCCCTCCCCCATCCGAAGAGGAGCAAGGACGTGTCTTCGCCGAGACTCAATAAATATTTCGGTGCGAGGGAGGCGTCGTAGTACGCGCGACATCCTGTCGTCTCGGTTGTCTCTTGAAGGTCTTGAAGGGCGAATAGCGACAGCGACTACTCAGTTATGGATGCGGCCTGCATCGCCCCCTAATGGTCACTCGGCCCTCCCTCGCTCCTTCTCCTTTTCTTTCTCGAATTCTCGCTGATTCATCGCGTTTCGTCTCGTTCGCCTCGAGGACGACGAAGCCGTCGATGATGATGCAATCGGCCTTGACTTCCCTTGCGCCTTCTTTACGAACTCCGTCCTCCCTCCCTCTTCCAAGAGAGACATCAGAGGAGGGAGAAGGGACAAGGAGCACAAGCTCAGCTTCTGCCGTCCTCACTAATTAGGTTGATTAGTCTCGGCGACTTCCATTATGCGAGCATGAGCCGTTCCCTTGCCTTCGAGCAGCCTGAGGACATCTCATAACCATAAAACGCCACTCCCTTCCCTCGACTCCTTCCTTCTGTCCCGTTCTCTCTCTAGGATCGACTTTTATTAGGAGAAGACAAAGTTCGTTGTGTACATAAGTAGAGGATGTCATGCAGCTTCTCACTTAGAAGAGAGAGAAAGGAGATACTCGCACCAGGATTACAGTCTGATTGTGAGAGGGTGAGATGAGAGGACACATCAACAAGGGATACTCAAGGGTAAGGGACGGGGGGTCGTGAGCTGACATGAGGAAACTTTTCTTTGTCGAGACACAACTTATAAGTGACACGAGCGACACCTTGTGAAAGTGAGGACAACCGAGATGTTCAGAGGAGGAGGAGGAAGAGGAGCAGTGAGGAGGAGAGGGACAGAGGTGAGGTGGAGGAGGCCGGGTCGAGGAAGGGGAAGACCTCGTCTTCTTCGTCGAACTCCTCGTCCGAGGCCTCGGCCAAGTCCCGTGGGAGTTCGCGGCTAATTTCCGTGGTTCGAGCAAAGTCCTGCCCCCGCTGCTGTTCCAGATACCTTCAATCATTTTCCTTCATTTCCTCTTCGAGGACACACCTCTGCTGATCGATTCGAGCCTTCTCCATGTGTTCCTTGAAGCTCTGCCTTCCTTCCTCCTCCGTCTGCCGATGGTCTTCTTGAAGGTCGGTGAGCTCTTTGCTCTCCGCCTCTTCATCGCGCATTTCCTTCTCCTCGTCTTCGAGGAATTCCTCCAGGAATTCCGATGAGGGCAGCCTTCTCTCTGCTTACCTTCGCGAGTCGAGCTTCCTCCTTCATCTCGTTCTCCAGTTGATACTTCGTCTTCTCGTAGTCATCTGCATCCTTCGGCAGTGGATGCACCTCCTCGTGAGAAGTGAAGATTGGTGGAGGAGAACTCTGAAACCTCAAGATGTTCACCTGAAGAATACCTCCTTGATCTTGACTGCCTTGCCCGTGGTTGGCCTTCTTGTCGTCGTGGAGGTCGTTGTTGGTGTTGGAGTGCTCGTGGATGTGGAGGAAGTCTTCTGCCTCGCGCTGATCTCCACCTTCGTGATTGGCACTCGTCCATCTGCTCCCTTATTCCACGACATCCTCCTCCTCTCACCTCCATTCAGTTTGTTGCCGACGACGTCTTCCTCCTGAAGCTTCGTCTCGGCGTCGAAGCTCTCATAGTCGGAGAAGTCGCCGTTCTCGATCTCAGTCGCCACTTCTCTGCAAATTCTTCCTCGTCCCTTCTCTTCTCCATCGTCTCGTGCACTGATCATCTGCCTTGTTTTTATGCTTTTCAACGCTGATGAATGATTAGGAAAGAAGAAAAAGGGGTGAGAGGAGAGCTCAGCTCAGAAGAAGACACTCCCTTATGAATAGACGAGGGTTGAAAGAGGGAACGGGGACGGCAGCCGAGCCCTCGAATGCCTCATAAAGAGAACGTCTCGCCGCTGCCTTACCTCATCTCTTGCGCGTCGCCACTTTGGAAGGCGAAGTAGAGATCGCGGGAGGAGGCTGGATTGTTGCAGTTCGACTGACCCGAGCACCAGCACCGCAAGGCGCCGGACGGCTTCTTCACACAGCCTGCAACCACTCATCGCCTTCTTTCCTTCTTCGGCCCTTCTCACCCGTCTTCTGCTCCTTCGTGTTGTATTCATCGGGCAAGACGCAGACGAGCTTGTTCCGGTCATAGAGCTTCGAATACTCATACCTTCCAACATATTCTCATCGAGGCTCTCTCACTCACCAGACAATATGGTCTGCCTCGATGCGGATGCGACAGGCGACGGCGAGTCTCGGACACGGCTCGCTTACAAGGCCGAAACCTGCAAGAACATTTCTTGATTGAAGTTCCACTTGAGAAAGAGAGAGCAGGCGTTCTCGAGAGCTTTCCAAATCCAGTGGCTCTTCGACTCTCTGCGAGAAGAACGAATGACTCTAGCGCTTTCTGATGACTGACACTCACGCAAGAAGCCCTCATCGAACACTCTTCTCCTTCTGCTTTGCTACTTGGACACCAAAGGAGCATGGAAGCTTCCAAGTCCCTGAGAGAGTCTCGATTCCTTGGAGGCGTTTCTTCTCAACGACCTCTAACAGGCCGTGCCGGGAAGGACGTTTGAATCAGGCAGAGACAAAGGCTGCGCCGAGGCCTTGGGAAGGAAGCGCACGACCTCTGTGGCAGAACTCGAAGCTGTGAGTGTCTCGAGGAAGGACACTGGAAGAGCGCCAAGGCGGATTGCGTATGTTATGTTTGCACGCATCTGGTGTGGTCAACGGCTGCGTCTCTCCGCGGCGCTCATTGTGACGCGCGACGGCAAACGAATCGGCGTGAAAGAGAAGAGCAATAAGCGAGACGAGCCATGCACACGGGGAGCTTCTTCGCGCCTCCTCGAGGGTCGCCTGTAGTCTGTGTGAGAGGGGATCTCGACCGAGGCGAAAGACGACGCCAAAGCTTCTTCGCCTCGCATTAGATGCTATGTCGAGACGTTGTAAGAGTCTTTCTCTCGAGCTTTCAAAATAGCCTTCCAATCGACCTGCCGACAGAGAACGCAAAAAGCGGCATTTCAATAAAGTTGCCTGCCGCCTTCGGGGAGAAGGCCCTCGGCGTCTTCCCCTCCCTCCCCTTCTCTGTCACTCTTCCTTCATAAACCTCAAACCTCCCTTTCTCATGGTGTTTGCGTGAGGTGCGGCGACTCGCCGCCGGCGAGTTGTTATTTGGCCGCCGCCACACCTGCCCGAGACTGCTCTCAGAATGACTCTCCCCTCTCTTGAAGGACTCCCTCTCCCACAAAGTACTGAAGGCAATCGGAAGCGACGATCTTCCCTCTTCCGGCCTGAGCCAGAAGAGAGAAGAGAGAGTGGCGACTCGCGGAAAGGCGGCACCCGTTGACGGGTCAATCACTGAGGGCGGACGAGAAGTCCAATCAGGGGATTCCTCCGGAGACTTGTTCCCCTTCCCTTCTCCCTCTTCCCTCGGCCCCTTTTAGGGCTTCAGACAACAAGCCCTTCTCGCCTCCTCCACCCCGCTGGGCGAAGAATTATTCATGGAGGATTTCTTCTCGTTAGATCGCCTCTTTGAAAGAACCAGAGAGGGTGAAACTTGAGTGAAAGCACACAGAGGGAAGAGAGCCTTCGGAATCTCGAGAATCAGGACATTGTGCTTTTCGTGTCGAGACCCTCGATGGACGAGGCAAATTTATGGCCAGAAGGGGCGGCTCTGATCGAAACTCCCGAAAGACCCCCTTCATGATTCTATTCAGACAAAGGGGAAACGCCGCGCCTCGCCCCGAGAAGAAGAGCAGAAAAGACAGCTTCGAGGAGATTTCACGTGCCTCTTGAATGAGCCAATCAGGAAGGAGAAGAGAGTCTTCGGACTGGGAGTTTTCCTATACCCTCAGAGAAGATGCTGATTCTCACCTGGACGGATAACGAGGCAGGAGATTGCTTCTGAGAGATCTCCCTGGAGGAGAAGCAACACGAAGGCGAGGAAGATATGGGAAAGGGTCGTCATGGCAGAACTTGGACTACTTGACGGCTTCCTCGAGACGACTCATCCACGTGCAGCCGAGGGAAGAGCAGGGACGATGCCTCTGCGTGAGCGGGAAGGCGAGTGCAGGCTCCGCCCCTCGGGCGGTCACCGAGAGCCGTCCGTCGACGCCGCCTCACGCCTGCCAACGGTCTTTTGCCCAGTGGGATCTGCGTCTTCTTCTCAAGCAGATCTTCGGCAACAATAAGATCACGATTTTAGCCTTTGGCCCTCTCCTTGATGCGTCGATGTTTGAAGGAAGAATGGCTGGGGACTTGGATGCCCTTTGAGGTGGGGGCGTTCTCAAGGCGGATGGCGAGGACAGAGTTGCCTTTGGAGCAGGAGCGACATGCGAGGAAGAAAGGAAAGCGGCGACGAGCTTCAGCAAAACCTCGTTTGTTTGTCGAAGAGGCGACGGGCCTTCCGGCGAGTGTCGAACGGAGAAGGGACAAGGGGACGCCGTCTCTTCCTCTTTGCGCCTTCGTCCTCCCCCTCCTCAGCTTTGCAGAGGCATGCATGCATCACGCCCTTCACTCAAAGACTTCTCCATGCACTAGTCTTCAAACGGGTTTTTTATCCCTTCGAGCTTCAGGCATCTCGACGTAGTAATTGGTGACAGCCTTGTCATCTCATGGCCGTGTCCTGCCTCGTCTCTCCAGAATTGCTTGTTTCCCGTCTTGGGTGTTTTTGTTTTCACAACGTGCTTCTCACTGACTATAGGGGAAGAGCGGGAAGGACAAATTGATGCGAGCCGCGTGACCGCCTTCCATTTCCCCTTCCTCGCCAATCACCTCATCCTTCCAACACCTCTAGGCATACATTTGACCCTTTAGTTGGTGTTCCGTCACCTACGAAAACCTATAAAGGGAGCCCAGGGAGAACGGACAATGCGGACTCTGAGGGAGACTCTTTTGACAAGTTCCGTTCTGAATTTGTCGAAGGGAAATGAAGGAGAGCGGCGAATCGAGGGGACCGCCCTCGAGGAACTCGACGAAGAAGCCGACTTCCCCTCCCACGGCGAGGGATCGCCGCCTCCTCTTCGCTATCGAATGACCGTGACGACTTCGCTCAGTGCAAATCCGATTCTTCCTTCGTCGTCCCAAAGCACTTCGCTCCTCGAAGAAGCGTGCAGTCTTTGTAGTGACGGAGAGAAGGAGACAGCCCTGGGAGAAGACCTTCTACCGACTGGAAGAGGGATCCCGAGGGAGCAAGGGGATCTTGATTTGTCCCTTACGATGCCCATGCAGAGTGTCAAAACATCATCACCGAGGACGCCATCCGCCTTTCTCCTTTCACATTCACCCACACAATCCACTTTTCACTCGAAACGAGGCACTTCAATGGCCCCGTCAGTCTTTCGATAACAGATTCGCCCTGGCTTCATTTGGCTACGTCCTCATTCAGATAGAATGCAAATCAAACTAGAGGAAAACGAGCAAAGTGCATGCATGCACGATGGAGCAAATACTTCGGAACAAAACACTTGTTAGGGAATTCAAGAGTACGCATAAACATTTACGCTCTTTGATCTGTCCGACATTTATGCGCAGGCTTTTTTCGAAATCGTAGCCGATTGCCACTTCGTGATGCAATTCGCGGGACGCTCTAGTGTCTATTTTTTGTAAGCGCAACCGTGTTTTGATGGACGAAAAAGTGTGTCAAGAGAGACAACTAGGCACATCAATTTCAGAAGAGGTTTCTCTGTTTATTTTGCGTCTTATTTTGTTTCAGAGTTCGGTTGGAAAAGCTTACAAGTTTCTTTGGGAGTTTCTTCTCGAAGGGCGTCTACAGTTTTTTGACGGTCACTCTATTGAAGTCGCATTTACCCGGGCATTGCTTTTGTACGTATTACTGTTGCTATCCACATTGCTGTTTTAGTGATTACCCTCTTTCAAAGGCGAGTGAAGTCGGTTTGTGGTACAACAAGGAGATTGACGACTTCGTCTGCCGACGGAAGGACGGCGGCGCAAAGGAAGACGCCGAGTGTGCTGTCGAAGAACTGTCTGAAATGACTGTGGATGATGCACCGGGCTTACCGGACAAAGGTTGCGCTTTTGCGCTTCTTTAATGTTTTTGTGGCAGGTCTCCCAGCCTTATCAGCTGATGCCTGGAATGAACTTCCTAAAGAGTTTGGCAAGAAGTCTTCTTCAAAAGTTTCAAACATTCGTCCGAAGGCGAAAAAATTTGACAGAAAAGGAGATGACAGTGGTTGGCTAAAGAAGATTGATTGGCCAGGGTATTGGGAGGTGCGTATTCACTTCCTAGTTACTTATTTCATTAGGCAACTGGCAACTTTGTGATCTATTCCACCTGGCTGAAAGATTTCGGATCTGTGATGGAAGAGGATGCAAAGCAACAACTTCAAGAAAGTATTGACCAGTTGCAACCAGCAGCTCTCATAGACGAGCATGTTTCACTCCAGGTTCCACAACTTTGACTCATTAAGACACTCTTCTGCTTAGGAATACTCAAATTTGGCACAGTCGCATTCTAGTTATTCAGCTCTAACTTCTTATGAAGAAATCTACGCCTTGCACGCTAGACTCGTTGAACAACTTTCAAAGGCGCATTTTGCGAATTACGAACGACTTCGGATGATTTCGCGGTGTAATGCTTTTCTTAAACAGGTTTGATGTTCTTATTTATTAAAAGTTTATCATTTTAGGTGTCCGGAATCGGACTTGTGACGTCCATGGAGAAGCGGAAGGCTGCTACTCATCCTGAAAACGTCTCTTCCGCTAAGCGGAAAGAGTGTGATGCAGAAGAAGATGCTTCGGTCATAGATCCAAGAGCCCCGGTTGTATACGACGACCTGTTCACGGATGTGCATTTTGAGATTTATCACAATCGAGGGAAATTTCCTTCGCTTCAATCCACATTTGTAGAATTGGATGGGAAAAGTATGTTGCTCAAGTATAACTCACAATCAGCTGCCTAGGTTCTCCAGTGAAATGTGATGACGAAGCAAGTGGCAGTGTTGATGTGAACAACGGCCAAACAGATAAAGCTTCGTGGCGGTTCAATTACGATGAACGTCGAGATGCCAAGCTGCTAGCCAGAGAAGCGTATAGAACTTTTCAAGATGATAAGGCAAGTAGACCGTGCAAAGAATGTATGCTTTCAGGAGATCATGAAATATTGGTATCAAAGATTTAGGCTCTTTTCGAGACTCAATGAAGACATCCTCATGGACCGAGGTAATCATTTGGCATTGCGTCTGAGTCGGCTTTAGAAGGTTGGTTTTCTGTGACACCTGAGAAGATCGCGGAACATATCGCCGATCGAATGGTTCGCTCGCCCGGAGATATCATCGTCGACGCGTTTGCTGGCGTTGGTGGGAATAGCATACAGCTTGCGCTTGCTGGTGCATTCGGTATGTAGCGTCTGCCGTTTAACGTGGCGCTTATATAATGCATCCACGCCTTACTGTATCCTTGCAGTGATTGCGATTGATTTGGATCCGATTCGGCTTCGATGCGCGGCACAGAACGCACGAGTGTATGGTGTTCAGGATCGTATTGCATTCATCTGCGAGGATTTCTTCCATTTCGCTGCGAAGTGGACAAGAGAAAAAGACGAGAAAAGCTCAGTGGACGCAGTTTTTCTCTCTCCTCCGTGGGGCGGACCTACGTACTTGAATGAAAAGGTTTCTCCCCATCTTCTCCAGCAAAATTTTGCAGGTGTTCGATATTTCTACTGGTTGTACCCCGGATGGCATCGAAATCTTTGAGGCGGCTTCGAAAATGTCCAAGAATATCGCCTATTTCTTGCCTAGAAACACAGATGTTAAACAGGCTTGTTAATTCTGCGCGTGCTTGGATTCTCTTTGCTTTAGCTTATCAATATGGCCGGACCCGGTGGACGTTGTGAAATTGAGCAAAGCTATTTGAACAAGAAAATCAAGACGATTACGGCTTACTATGGAGATCTTGCATGCGAATCGATGAAGACGTCTTGAATGAAGGTTTGCGCCCACGAATGAAACTTGAGCACATTAATTCATTTTTAGAACCTTCTATATTTGCGTTCACATCCATCCATGTGACGCTTTCTCGCCAGATTCTCAAGTTTCTAGTTCACTTCGCGACACATAAATAACTTGTTTGATCGGATTTCGTCTCATTGACGGTTTCTACCGTATGCCTTATCTAAAGTTTGAAGTGCTAAAAAAATGTTTCGGGAGACATCGATTAGCACTTCATGTTCAGCTTTGAGCAGATTCGAAATTGATTAGCTGTAGTTTAGTTATTATTTTTTGCTCCTTAAGCAATCTGGTTTAGGAAACGTCACACGTAGAGCGCTGTATGGCCGCTTTCGTCTTCAACACGTGATGCTGTGCAGCTTCAGCGAGAGCCGGGTACCACTCGAACGGGCGAAGGGATGGGGCGCAGAGAAGCGAGGGCGGCTAGAGAGAAGAAGGGAGAGACAAGCCGGTCACGAATGGGCGGGCACTCGGCGTCTCTGCCCTGCAGTGTGCGAGCGTTTCTCTCAAAGCGCAGTCGCGGCCTAAAATCGCATCGAGGAGGGTTGACGGTCCCTTGTCCCTCGGCGACCGCTCTACTTCCACTCGTTTGCCCGCTGCTCTCCTCCTGTCCCGGTCTTCTTGTGCGCGAACTTTCTTGTTTCCTGCGGGATGCTGTCTGACATGGTGTGATGCAATGATTGATTGTCTGCCACCTCGTTTTTCACTGTTTGCTCAGTCTTAATTGCCTTCAAATCTCGTCATTCGTGTCGTGCATTAGTTCGCCATTCTCGTGTCGTGTCTCTTACTCTCTGTTCTTCTAATTCATCGTACTTTTTTTTGCAGGGAATATCTGTTGGTCCCCCCTCGAATCGAAACTGGTCCGTACCAGTTGCATGCTCTTGCTCCCAACACATCAAAACATCTGCGATTTTATGATCGAGAACCCCCAGGAAGGTGAGTGCTTACCACCTCGTTCTCAGGTCGGTCGAGAGTTGGTTGCTAAGATTGTCGCTTTCAGGGAGGTTATCGAGAAAGAGGAAGAAACAGAAGACTCAGCCCAGTTGGCGCTAGTGTCGCCAACGTCTCTCATCAGCATCCTTTCCCCGTCTTCATCACTGCTTCTTTTCCCTTCGTCTCAGCTATCGACGACCACGTCATCGCCCAGCACTCGTCCGTTGCGCTGTGAGTGTTCGCCCCTCTCTCTTCCTTTCTTTGTCGATGAAATGTGTGTCGAGTGCGTTGACGTGTCCGATAGCGGCGGCCACTCGCCTCTCGCCTCATGAAGTGTCGATCATTTCTGTCGATTACAGACTGAATCCGTGCATGCAAGTGGAGAAAAATGGCGATCAACGTGAACCGCGCGAACCCTGACCCTTTCTACCGCTACAAGATGCCCCGACTCCAGGCGAAAGTGAGTCGAGGACTGGGGTTTGGGGCGACTGACAACTACGGTCGCTTATCAGGGCTTCCACGATGTGGACCTGATTAGAGCGGGTGACGCAAAACAGCGAAGAAAGAGCTGCTTGCAGGTGGAGAGCCGTGGCAACGGCATCAAGACCGTCATCGCGAACATGACCGAGATCGCAAAGGCCCTCGAGCGTCCGCCCGCATGTGAGTGGTTCTTCTTGCACCTCGGCCAAACCGGTCATTGGGGGCCTGGCACATCCTGACCCGGATGCATTTCTTCTTCTTCACTCAGACAGCGAGAGATCCCTCCTTCGCATTTCTCGTTTTTATTAGTAAGAACTCTCTTGCAGATCCGGCCAAGTACTTCGGCTACGAGTTGGGTGCGCAGACGAACTATGACGCAAAGAACGAACGCTACATCGTGAATGGCGATCATGATGCGAACAAGCTCCAAGACATTCTTGATGGCTTCATTCGCAAGTTCGTCTTGTGCTCCAACTGTGAGAATCCTGAAACAACTCTCGTAAGTTATCTGTCATACTAGTTGAGAATGATCTGAGAAGAGGCGTAGTGGGTGTTGACTTGAGTGATTTTCAGGCCGTCCGAAAGGGCCAAATTCACAGCAAATGCAAGGCTTGTGGCAACATGTCGGTTCTCGACCCGAAGCATAAACTGAGCACGTACATCGTCAAGAATCCGCCAAAGGGCAGCGAGGAGAAGAAGGAGAACGGCAATAAGGAGGCGGCAGACGAGGAACCGGCGGTTGTTGAAGAACACAAGGGAAGCTCTTCGGGGGGCGATGAGGATGATGATGATTGGGCTCCGGAACTCGACGAGTCCGCTGCTGCCGCGCTCTCTGCACAGGTTTCTCTTGCTTTTGTATGTGAGCTCAAGTTTCAGGTGGGCAGGCTGGTCGTGACGAAGGACTTGGAACTCAGCATCGATGAGCGTCTTGACAAGCTGCACACCTTCTTTGAGGAGCGCAAGAAAGCGGGAACGATCGGCAATGGCAAGGTAAGATTGGAATAGTTTCCCAATCTTTTAGGAACTTGTGGACGAGGCGGAGCGTCTCGATCTGAAGCAGAAGGCGCCACTCTTACTCGCGAATGTCCTTTTCGATGCAAACGTTGTGAAGGATGGTCAAGTGAAGACTTACCGTGGCGTCCTCCTGCGCTTCACAGTCAACGACCAGAAAGCGCAACGCTACTTGCTTGGTGGCATCGAGCAGCTCATCGAGAAGAATGAAGCTGAGCTTCTTCCCAAGGCGGCGCATATTCTCAAGAATCTCTATGATGCCGACATCCTCGAAGAGGAGGCCATTCTAGCCTGGGGAGCGAAGCCAAGTCACAAATACGTCTCCAAGGCGCTGTCGAAGCAAATCCTCGAGAAGTGCGATCCGGTGATCCAGTGGCTGAAGGAGGCTGACGAAGAATCTGAGGATGAAGACGAAGATAATGACGACGAAGTCGAGGTACGGCTTCTTTTCAGTTGTCTGATAATTGGATTCAGTTCAATGAGCGCTCACGTCATGTCGGTCAGACGGTGATTGAGAAGCCGGCAACGAACGGCGTGAAGAATGGAGAGGCACCGACTGTCGTGAAGACCGAGGATGGCGAGGAGGTCGACATCGATGACATCTGAGCCATTCCGAGTCCTCGTTTCCCAACTGTCGCATATTGTCGACCTTTTCTATCCTTGTGTTGTCTTTGATCTTATGCCAAAACGCATAAGCGTGTCCCCATTGTCTTCTTTTTCACCAATTTATACTTCTCGTCTACCTGTGGTAGTCGTGGTTTTCAACCTATCGTTCTATTTACCAAACTGACCTTCCGTGGCGTAGTAAAGATGTGTGGAAAGCAGAAGTATACGAGAGACACAGCACTCTGCTCAGGATCCTGCGAATTTGGTGGATGTTTGGAGATTGGGTGGTGTACGTCGCATGATTGACAGCAGGGCTGTGCGAGATCTCGGTTCTCGAAAACCGAGAATCTCGCCATTTTTGGACCCGAGAGTCTCGGTTCTCGGTCTGAAGGGCCAAAAACCGAGACGAGACCAAGAAGTTGGGGAGGAGAAAGTCATGCTGTCAAGTGACCAAATTCATCACGATTCTCGTTAATTTTGAAGTAATTCGATAATTTTTCGCCCACGCTACGCGCGGTGACTAATTTCAAAGTATTGATGAACTTTTCTGAAGACTTGAAGGACGGCGAGCATGCAAAACGTCGCCTGTCAACCTCTCGGTTCTCGGTTCTCGGCCATTTTGAGACCGAGAGTCTCAGATCTCGGTTCTCGTATTTTTTGGGTCCACCCGAGATTCTCGATTCTCGGTCATGGTCTTAAACTAACGCAGTTCGTTGAACTACGCACACGTTGAAGTAAGCGCAGTAACCCAGATGTCATGCATGGAAGTGCCAAGAATAGTTTATTGTGATATGGACATTGGACAGCTATGCGAAGAGTCTAGTGGTTGTTGAGCTGCTTGACCTGGCGCCTGGTGTCCTTCGAGACGTAGTCAGCCGGGACGAGGTAGCCGAAGAGATGGCGGCGACCGATCACTTCGCCCACGAAGAACCAGAACAACACCTGAACTTTCAAAAGAGGGAGGACGGAAGACCTCGAGGAAGACGGCTCCATAGACGGCTGCCTCGCGTACCGTCAGCTGGCGGTAAGCACCCGTCTCGATCACGTTCAGCACACGCTTGAACTCTGCCTAAAGAAGAACTCTGGA
>JAQIXL010001872.1:0-15432 GCA_034700245.1 Poikilolaimus oxycercus | reverse complement strand
GGGCGAGAGAAGGGGGCGCCCGGCCTCTGCTCATCGTCGCCGCACCGGCTGGCTGCACTCTCAGCTTTTCAATCTCGCGAAAACAACTCAATTTGTCAAACGCTTTTTCTTGATCATCAGTAGCACCCGGATGGTCCACCATTTCTACAGAGTTTATGTCACGCTTATGTACGTGCGCAACTTGCATGCGTGACGCCTTTCGTGACGTGCTTTGTCCCTGCTTGCTATTTGAAGCTTCCGCTATTACACTCCCTTCCGGCGGAGGTGCCAGATCGTCTAGAAGATGCGAAGATGCGTGTGCGATCCACTGACACTGTTTTCTCGCTTTGCACAGTTGCTCGGTTTCCAAGACTCAACGTTTGCTTGAAGCTTCCACTTGACTTCAAGAGTTACACGAATCGAAATATCGGCAATGTTTTCTTTCAGAAAGTCTGCCGCCGCCATCACCGGCGTCGTTGTCGGCCTCGCCGCGTCTGCGGTGCTCGCGGCGCTTCTCACCACGTTCGCGCTTCTTCTTTCACACCCACAGTCTCGTGTCGCCTCAAAGCGGCATCGCCTCCCCAGGTACACATGTTTTCTCGCATGCCCCTCTCATCTTGTACTCACCTTTTGTAGCGCTTGTCCTTTCATTTCATGCTCCTTATGATTGAGTTCGCTTTTCTCAGGACGCGTTCCCGCTGCACCACAAGCTCTACCCAAAGAATATTATCCATCACTTCATCGCCGCTCCTACGTTAGCGCCTCCCGGCCCTTGTCGCCAATTCAGGTATGTCTCGTCAACATTTCGGAAGAAGGGGAGGGAGCTTCTTTGAGTAAAGCACGTTGCCGCTTGATGATGATGAGGGTTTGAGAGTTGTTACGCGCTAGGTTGTGTACGCCCAAAGAAGCATGTAGTTCGCTTTGACGAACAGCGGGGGTCCAACGAATAATTTTTGGAACACAATTGCTGTGTGCGTTTTGAGTCTGGAGCCTAGCCTAGCAAAGTGGCTGCTGGACGCGTTAATAGCCCCGATTTCCAGCGGGTCACTCAAGCGTCGATGCCCGAAGGTTCCGAGGTGGGGGTGAAATTATCCTGTCAGAGGCCTTCTATCTTGGCCAGTCTGGCATTCTGCTTCCTAGATTCTTCTGGGTGCCGTGTTCCAAGGGTGATCGGGTGTCAAGGAGGAAGAGGAAAAAGTGAGGGGGCACGAGCGGAGAGAGGCGAAAGAGAATCAAGCGTGCGAGAAGTGAACGGCAGGAGGCACGAGTGGTGTTCTACGCGCGCCACCGCCGCTGTGAGCAGCAGCACAAGTGTCAACAGCCGGCTCTCCTTCACTCTGAGACTCTTTCTGCCAGCGCTTAGGTGTGTCTCGTCCTCTGACCAGCCCCATGCAACAGCTGTTTTTAGTGATGCGAGAGAGCAAACTTTTCATTTGGGACGTGGATTTGAGAAAGGTTGAAGCATCCCTCAACTATCTTCATCATTGAACTTCGACCGAAAAACAACAAAACAACACAGAGATTAAAGCGTTGAAAGCTAAAAAGGTGGACTGCAAACATTTCATTGAGAGAGCGACTTTTTGTCAGCTCTCACTGCGAGGAGGTGTCTTTTCCTTTCGCGGCACACCCTTCTTACCCTTTCTTTGATCCGCGGGCAAATAAGTGAGGCGAGTCGAGAAGGCGATCAGTGTCCACAGGACGAACACACGCCTTGCGCGCGTTTTATCGACAAACTCGCTTTTGACCGCGTCGAGCTATGGGCCGTCGCTGCGACGGTGTCGCATTGCTCATGTCTTGATGTATTCACATAAAAACGTCTGATGCGTCTCTGTCTCTCCATCGTGGACGTTTCACAATTTCACCCTCGTTTCCCTCCTGCCAGTCTTAGACAGGGAGCGCCTCGTGGATTGTAACGGCCGGGGAGAGAAAGGACGACACGTTACTCGCGTGCATAGTCTCGCCCTCCTCCTCTTCTTTGCCAGTCTCGTCTCCCGTACTTCTCCATCGCTTGTCTTCCATCCAGACACTTTGTAATTTGTTACAAGGGCGCATGTTGTAAATCTCTTTTGGCTGTCATTCAGTTGAATGCTTCAAATTATCTTCATGACGTTGGATCGAGTCCTCTCACTTCGCGGTCAGAATCGATGACGGATGATCAAGGGCCGGCCGGAATGTATGCCGTCCTCACACGAGCGATGATGTTATTGACCGAATGTCCAGTGAAAGTGAGAGGGAGGAAGGGCCGCTGGAGGGGGAAGCCGCGACAGACGCGCCGCCCGGGACCTGCACCTTTACACCGACTCTCGGGCCGGGCCGGCGGCCCAGTCACTGCCCAGTGCCCGCTGGGTTGCCGGCCGATGCCGCAGCTTGGAGCGGACGAAAAAGCGCGAACGCCGACGCCCCGTAACGCATCCGGTTCTTCTTCTTCGCTGCAGTTGCGGTTCCCTCAAGGCGGGGTCTCATCTTCTTCACTTTGCATCGTTCTCTTTCATTGACGCACATTGGAAGCTCTCAAGTTGCTCGTGCGTTTCTTGCCGGTCCCATCTGTTTTGAGTCATGCTGCCCCCTTTCGTTCTTGTGTGCTCGCTTTGCTTTATGGCCACCTCGTCGGAGATGATCAACGAGCCTCCCTCGAGTCTCTTGGCGAGCTGAGTGTAGTAAAAGCGCGGAAAGGAGTCAAAGGAGTGCGAGACGAGAGAGGGAAGAGGCGCTGCCCGCGCGCGTTCCTTGCGGCGGTGGCGGAGGAGCGCCGACCGCCGCCCGCATCCCGCGGCGGCCAGTGCGAATTCCTCTCTTCCTCTTTCCTCCTTCGCCTCGCTCTACCTAACCGGCTCGTCTTTCTCTCGCCACCTAGGGATCAAAGCGTCTTTAAGTTCGAGAACCGAAATGTGACCACGACTGCAACTTTTGCCGCCTTTCGAGCTCCCCCTTGATCCGCTCCCAGCAAGTCATGTTGACTCTGAGCTTGACGCGTACGCCTTGTCTCTCATCTCTCGCGCATCCCGTGCCGCCGTACGAGAAGTCGGGATCTGTCCTTTAGTTCCTCTGAGTCTCTCGCTCTCACTCCTCTTGCAATTATTTTCTTGCAATCTCTTGGAAAAGCAGTTTGTTTTCTGCCCTTATCGCCTCTCACCAGAACTCACGCGAGATTTCACAAGGTTTTATTTCCAGAACACTCTGTTCGCTCGCTCTCGCTGCGGCACGTGAATCGCGTGATCCTCTCGCTTCTTGCGCGATGTTATGGCATGGCTGTCTTGCAGATCGTTTGTTCCTCGCCCCCGAGGAAGACCCCCGAAATGATCCTCGCGTGCGCCTCCTGAGGAGTGTCGCCAAGCACCCTCCTTCTCCTCGCCTCGTCGTCGTGTGTGGTGCCCTTAACGGTCCATATGCCCGCCGCTTGCCCATTCGACTTCTAATTCATGCAGCACTGGCGAGACCCTTTCGGTGCAACGACAAGAAGCTTCGAAGCCCAAGAAGAGACATTGCCCCCATTCGCGGCCATCACCTCCATCACCCCTCTCTACGACCTTCCACCGCCGAACTCACACACCTTCAGCTCGGCCACCGTTCACTTTCCCTCGCAGCGGCCGTCGGCGAGAAATCACATTCGGGATTTCCCAAGTGAGGACTACCGACCGAGGTCGTTGAGCGCCGAGCCGCGACGTGCCCGCCGTCCCTTCATCTCCGAGGAGCACCACGACGACATCTCGCCAGTCTTCGTGCCAGTGCCAGCGAACAGCGTCGCCGCCTCACGCTACCCGTCAAGCCATCGCGAGAAGAAAGAGGTCGCCGATCTCCTCGCCGCTCACTCGCTTTCCACTGACGGATTCGTCTCGCCCTCCCCATCGCCGGTCTCGCCCTCCTTGGCCGCGGCCGCTGCTGCAGCACGAGTGCCCGACCAACAGCCGGCCCCTTCCGCCAGTTCCTACAACAGCAGTTCGGCCCTCCTCAACCTCCTCAATCGTTATCCCACGACACGTGCCACCGTTGCGCCGCCTCCACCAGAGCCGTCGAGGAAATCAATCGCCGACACCTTCTACCAGAATTTCGATCCACGCCCCTATCAGGCTAACGTGAATGCACGTTGGACCGAGGACGTAACACCTTCTTCGTCGTGGATCCATAGAACTTTATCGGGGAACGATTATTTAAGCCCGGTGCCCACCGAGTCCTCGCTCTCGGTTTCTTTTCACACCGACAGTCGAACTTCACCGCAGTTTTCATTGTCAGAAACTCCAACACCGAGTGCGGCTGTTCTACTCGCAAGACTCCGTGAGTCAGACATCGGACCCTTCACTCCCACTCCAGCAACCACTCAACAGCAACAATCTCAAGCACTCAATCGGAGCTTCTACGATTCAGGAAACGAGGCGGATAGTCTATTCGGTGGCCACTCTTTACCATATTCAAACTTTTTGGACATCTCAAGCCTCGACTCTGTCCTCGGTGGAAGCAGGGAAGACATGGCTCGATCATCGAATGAATGGCGGAGTTCATTTGCTGCGATGCGAGATCGTTTTGGGCAGAAAGAAGAAGACCTGCCACCGCCCCTGCAGCTCGGTTATGGCGGCTCGCAGACGCTGCCAAGGCCCAACCTACTTACCAAGTCCTCGAGCAGCAATGACATGCAAGCTAGATCCATGCTGAACGACGCTGTTAAAAGGGCAGCCGAAGCTCCAGAGTTTCGACCTGTTGCCAATCGAGAATTTGGGAACTTCTGGACAAACACGGTAAGGAATCGACCGGTCTCTCCGACACCTCAACGGATTCCGACGAGCATGACGGCGGCCGAGAGACTGGAGTTGCTTCACGAGAGTCCGGATGGAAGTCCCCGACAACAAGCGCAGAGACGCGGCAGCGGCGAGGCCTTAGCGGCGCGACGGGCCCAGTTTCTCAAAGAAACGTTTCGACCGGAAACCGTTCGCCAGGGCGTGACTCAGCCGATTCATGTGAACACCGAGCCGCCCGGTCATCAGTCGACGGCCGTGAATTCGCACGCCTACACCAACGGCGGCCCCAACTTCTCGGCCTTGGACCATGCCGTGCAAGAGTTGAAGGCACGAGCAGAAGACGTGCAGCCTATTGTTATGGATGGACGCAGGTCTGCCGGCCTCGCTCGCTTTCCCATCGGTGGTGACCTTTCCCTCAGTCCACCGAATCAACGACCACGAAATCAAGCACGTTCACCGAGCCCGGACACAATCAGCGAGGCGAGTTCGAGCTACCAGGCGCCGACGGGCCTTCCACATCCTCGGCCGAAGCATAACATCAAAGAGCAGCTCCTCCACGCAGGCTATCAGGCGTCGCTGCGTCTTCCGGGAAGGTCCGCCCCGAATTTCCCAGTGCCCTCAACAGGATCCGTGGCGTCGAGAATCTCGGAACTGGAAAAGCGACCGGGCACTCCCACCACTCTACTCATGGCCGGAGGTCAAGCTTACGGGCAGCCGCCGCTCGCCCTCCCAACCCTTTCGCCTGGTCCCATGTCGCCCCGCTCCACAGTTTTCCGCACGAAGTCTGTCATTCACGTCGATATCGGCCAAGCTCGCTCCCCACGCGCCTTCCAGCAATCTATCGGTGCCGGCGAGGTCTTCGAGTTTCCGCCGATTCGCCTTCGAGATGTGAGTTTTCATTCTTTCCCGCCTCCTCTCAATTAGTCGACGCGTCGCGGCTAATCATTGCGTATGTGCCGTGCGGGGTGTGGCCGGCGGTCAAATTCCTGAAATCCGAAACCTGCCGTGCTCGTTGACCGCGTCGTCGCCGCCTCCGCTGCCTCAATGAGTGTGAAGTGAATGGGACGAGTGTGCAGAGGAATGAGAGTGTTGCCTCCACATACAGGAATAGGAGGTGTGTCCAAATCGAGTCGGCCGCTGGTCGTTGGAAGCGAGCATGCAAATTCGACTACCGCTAGCCAGAAAAAGCCTCTCCCCCCAGCGGCGCCGGCTCCATCTCTTCTTCTTCCTCGCCGGGTGCCAGCAATACGGGCTATCGCATTGCGCATTTGTGGAATGGAGGAGAGAGGCGAGGGCGGAGGGGGAGTCGCCAGGGCACACGTGAGAGCGGTCCATGTTTCCTGCAATTCACCCCTGTTTCCTCTCTCTTTCACTGTTCCTGCCTCTCTCAGGCAAATTCTCCAAAAACGTCGAGTTCCATGGAGGCGCGTGAGTATTCAGAATGAACGTTCCTCTCTCCAAATCTCCTTTCACGGCCGAACCAAAAAGCGTTTTGTGTCGAGTTGGTGCGGCCGCCCTCTCTCGAGGCGCTTCTCGTTGAAACGCGCGTCGTTCTTCACACTCGAGCGCCTTCGTGCACGACGCCCCTCTTCTTACTGTTCTCACTCGTCCGAGAGGCGTAGGGTCGGCGCTCCTTAGAGCCTCTTGCTCTCTCCTTTGCCTTTCACCTGATCTCCTCGATTTTTTTAATAGCATCTGACTACGAGGAAGAACCTGTGTGTGAGCACTCATCCGGTTTTCTGCGTCGGCGGCGAAGAACTCGCGCAAAAATTGCTTACTCTTTCCTCTCGCGCGTGAGATTGGGGACGCGCCTGGTATCGTGAAGCTCTCTCACTGAGGAGGAGTGAGAGAGCCAGTACAGGCAGGGCGGAGGCGCATCTCTGCTGCCGTTTCGAGTGCCTCTCCTCGATTTCTGTTTGCGAGGAGGAGCGAGCACATCTCTCACTGGGCACTGACGGTTCTCCCTGTCAAATTAGTCTTGAGGCATCTTTTCCCGGAGAGACGCGAACATCTCTTGCTGGTGACACTGCTGACGTTGTGCGCGCGCTTTGATGCTCTCCTCGCTCATTCTCACTTCTGCCATAGCCGGGCGCATGGCCCATCGCCTCGCTTTTCGATCACCCTGTTTTCATTCGCTTCCCGAGTGGGGAGGGCTTGAAGCACTTGGTAGGCGCTCGTTGAGAAGCACCATGAATGTGGCGTCGGGTGAAGAATGCTTGGGCCATTCCTCTCCTTCTCTCTTCCTTGGCCTCCCCGCTCGTCTTCGACCTTGCCTGCCATCTCGATTCACGCGTCTTGACGTCTTCCACCGTCGACGTCACGCAGCATAACAGTTCTCGTTTTGTTGAATCTCTCAGAAAGAAGAAGTACGATGCCGTTCTGGCATGAAGAGCGGTGTGTTCTGCCCGTCTGATGCATTTTCAATGTGCTTTGGGTGCACCCAGCCACCTTTACGGGATGAGTCCTCCCTCCTCCCCATCCACGAGCAGTTGTTATGGGTTGGCAGCGGGAGTGTCGCCAAGTCAAAAACTGCAGCCAAGGACGACCGCGTCATTTTCTGTGCCCACTCCCTCACAGTAGTCTGCACATTTTGCCTGCGCTAAAATGCGCGACAGACAATGTGTGCTGTGGTGCTAGAGACGTCTGCAAGAGAGCCGACGAGGGACGCGCATCCGTGCAGCTCGCGGCTATTTATAATCAATGACGATCTCCACCGAAGTCGTCGTCCCGGACTCGGCAAGGCCTCCGTCCGTATTTACCGGCTTGCCTCATCGACGCCTCCTCCCTCTTCTTCGCGCCGCCGACGGACCCTCGATTCTCGAGTGGAGCGGTCCATCGAACGCTCACAATATCCTTTTGGTCCTGCCGCACCAATACTCATGCAGCATTTACACTTTCTCGCACAATATTTTCAAGGCGAAGCATCCCGCTTGCTCTCCACGAGGCCAAAAGCATGCCTCATTGTTGCTAATTCTGACCTTCATCCACAATGATGTGCTGTTTTGATGGCATGCACAATGCCGTGTGACGCTCTTTGAGCCACTTTGTCTAGAGCGCCTCGCCTCCCCCACCGTCGGGGCCATTAGGGCTCATCCATCTGGCACGATGCCACTCTCTCTTTGTCGCTCCTCCTCTCAAGACTGCACGCGGCGGTCACTCTCACCGAAGCTGAATAAATGCTTATCTGTCTCAGCGGCCATCGGAAGTCGCCCCGAGGGACAAGGCGCCAATCCACGCCCCTCGACAGCCCAAATCTTTCTCTCTTCCCTCGGCCCAGATGCCTGTCAATAGGCCACTATTCATCCGCCACTTTCGCTTATTCCCTTGTTCCGGCCTCGTCTTTCTTCTTTGAAGGCCGCGCGCGTTTCCGTGGTGTTTCATCTTTGTTTCCGTTTTCCATTCACGTTTTCGTCTGCGCACACTCTCGCACGTCGAAACTGACGAGTACCGGGTGGGCTGACGCGCGCCGCTTCTTCGCGACTTGCGTTTTCCCCGCAGCTTACACGCGCGATGAGCAAACGGTCATCGCGCTCGCTCTAGCACTCGGGAGAGAAGCCTCGAAGAAGTAAATTCCTGGCGTCTCTTCTCCCTCCTCTCTCTTTGTTTCCCCTTGCAACGTCGTCGTGGCGCGCGCAAGGCGCACAGCGAGAAGAAGAGCAGCCCCAGGCTTGTTCCCCTTCAGTCTGCTCAGTCTTCTTCCTCCTCCCAAGATAAAGAAGAGTGAGGGAAGGAAGAAGAATTTCGTCTCGGTCGGACGGACGGTGCATTGTTGTCCCTCCGTCGAAACTCTTCCCGTGTGACCTCGAGAAGCAATTTCGTTTTTGCTTCGTCAGCTGTCTCGAAACTTCTCATTTTGGCCGTTTTTTCTGTTTGTCGAAAGGTCGTTAATTTCGTTGAAACGGAAATCAATGGTCATTCCGCTTCCATTTTGCGCTTTGTCGTATCGTCATCTCGTCGTCGCTCCGGGCCCAGAGAGGCACTTCGAAGAAAAGCCTTGTCGGGCGAGAGCCAGGAACGGCGGCGGCGGCACTCTGAGTGCGCTCTGAGCCTCGCTCGCAGGGGAGGTCTCATGAGACCGTTCCCCGTGCTTGTCGCCTTGCAAATTTGCAAATATCCCCATCGGCTCTCACTCTCTCCCTCACCTGCTCTCACTCAGCCTCGGCAACAGTCTCTCCCCTAGCAGCGCCGCACCTCCGTGTTAGCTGGTTTTCTGTTGGCTTTGCTTTCATGCGCGCACAACCATGCACTCGCCCACTCAGCTGTCGTCGTCGCGGTCTTCCCTCTCGGGGGCCGTCCACCACCGGGTGTCACAATGCTGTCCACACCCTCAATCTCCTTTCCCTTGACCATCGCACCGCCAGTCATCGCAGGGTTCATGAAGGCTAAGGCGACCTCAGTAGAACGCCCGTCTCATTAGCAATCACTTTCTTCAGTCTTCTTGTTGCACGCGTTTGGCCGGACTTTGAGCCTCGCAAATTCGATCGCCCACAACTTCAACAGACCTGCCCGCATCCTTGCCCCGCGCGCATCCTTCCTCCAAGAAGAAATTGAATTCCTCGCCGAGGTTTTGGAAACGTGCCGTGGGCGGGTGGTTGGTGCGAGTGTCAATGCCCATTCTAAGGGCGTCTCGCCCTTTTTTGGTTCCTCAATTGAAAGTTACGAAGAGAGAGACGATTTTGTAAAAAAGTCAAATTGAGTCTTTCGAAGGATGTTGTCGGCAAATCGTCTTCCACCGCTTCTCTCTCTTCGTTGTCTCCAAAGAAGCTATGTCCCCGGGGAGTGAACATACGCCCTTTCCTCCCCTCATTCTCCATCTTCAACGTCCTCTCTTTGATCGGGCGTTGGCGGGCCGTGCGTTTTTTTGTTGGAAGTCGCCCCTCCGCCCTCGGGGACTTCCGATCAAACCGGAGGCGAAATGGCCAAAACTTATTGTGTGTGTTTGTGGGCTTTTCTATTAGTCCGCTCAAAGACGCCCTCTTGTTCCCGTTCGTCGAATGAACTCTGACCATTTGTGTCTGAGGAGAGGTTGCCCGACCTCCTTCTTGTCTGGACGACGTTCACTTGAATGTCTGCCTCTCCGCAAAAGTCCATGTAATCGGAGTCCTTGTCGTCGGTCGTTGGAATTCTCAAAACGACACGATCGGGGTTATGAAACACGACATCGTCGCGGCATTTCCGGCGAGTCGAAAGACCGAGCGCTTAGTCAGACCGTGGACTTCAGTGCTTTGCCACCATATCAGCCCCTCTACTCGCCTTGCCTCCGCTGATTTCGCGCCTGAGCCGCCTCCACTGTGTTCACATCACTCTTTGCCCCCATTGCCCCTCCCGATGGGTTGCATTTCCGCGTGACGTCCCCGTGTCTCGGACTACGTCACCGATCCTTGTGCCGCATCGCGGTGTCCATCTCCTTGCGACGGCGAATCTGTAACAGATGGAGGCCTTCTCTCCAACGCGTTTATCTCTCTCAAGTCTTCCGCGAGAAGGCTTTGTCTCGCTTGTTGCTGCAACCATATGGCATGGCCCCTCTTTGTGCTAATCGGCTTTTTCCTCGCATAGTCGCCTCATCTTTTGGGCCATTTGGACATTGCCCCTTGTGGTCGTTTTCCGAGGTGTTCCAGCCGCGTCGAACAAGCAATTGAGTCGTTAGTCGCACACGAGGTGATAGGCTCTCACGCCTGCCCACATTCCCTTGGGGGTCACTGTGCCTTGAGAGCATTGGCACAACTGACAGACAAGAGAGACTTGTGTTGTCTCGGCTCTGTCCGCGTTTGCTTTGGCGTGTCCGCGTCGGTCGCTCGCCACTTTGAGGCGCGCACATTTTCACTCCTTTCAATGTCTGTGCCGAGTCATGGATTCCTTTTCTAATGTTTTCACTTTTCCCCCGCTTTCGTCACTTGCTCTCACTGGGTTCCAAGTCAAGACAAGACTCATAACGGCCCCTCATATTTCAGCGCACGCGTGATGGCGCCATGTTTAGTTCTCGGCTCGCCGCAGCCGGCAAGTCGCTTCGAAAACATGACTAGGATCTCTTCTTTTGGAAGTCCGCGCGAGTCTCTCTTCCAAAACTTGGCGACGGCCATCCATTGTTGTTGCTCGTCTCAACGCGGCTGCCGCTTCGTTGCGTCCTTTGCAAACACCAGTCGAGTGTGTCCCTCCGCGAAGATTTCTTGACGCGCACCGCTACCTGATGAGACAAAGATAAGCGTAGCAACAGGGAGCAGCGGACAGGAGCCACGTATGGGCGACGACGAAGAACGACCGCCCGACGCGGTCGCCGTCGACTGCTCGCTCCTCGCCCTTCGGCGGAGTCACAAACGCAAGAGCCATGCGGCCACAACAGCGCTGGTCGTCGTGTCGCGCGCCCACAACGTGCAGAGCCGCTCCATCCTCGCCTTCTTCGACTCGTTCATTCGTAAAGTGTTCGGCTCTGATCGAAGGACGCCACGGGCCGTGGCCGCACTTCCGGATGTAGGTTCAAGATAAAACAGGGGGATGAGAGAGTATCGTGAGTGTCCCTCACTACTGCAACAGGGGAGTCTTCGAGTGCAGAGGCGTGTGTAGTAGTTTATTTGCGGCACTCCCTCAAGAGGGTGGAACACCCGTTTTGTTCCTCGTGGGGGTGGAGGAGAATTCAATTTGTTTTCGAGTTCCTGCAATCTTCGAAGATCGAAATGTCAATTAGATATCAATGAGAGTCTGTGTGTGTGCCGAGAGCGTGGGGAAAGAGGGGCGAAAGAAGGGGGAGGAGTGGCCCCTGAAGAACATGGGAAAAGAGGGGGGCGTCGCGCTGCCGCCGCTTCTCCGAATGCGTCTTGCCGGGTTGAGCTCGCTCGCGCACACGAGAGCCATGCGTTGCTGAGGTGTTCAAGCGAGTAGCTCGCTCTCAGGCAGTAGCTAGGGATTCGAAGCTCACCATGAAAGTGAGCATGCGGGTGCGGGTGGAGCGCATGGCGAGCGCCTTCTCGCCGCGACTTGGTCGACGGCTCCGTATAAGGGTGGGTAACTCTCTTCATCACTCCAATTGCTTGTTCAATCTTATTATTTTCCGTTTTCAGAATGCCGCCGCCGTTAACGAGCCGACTATATCGGAAACGATTACCGTGCCAAGGTATGTGACTTTCGTAAGAGTCAATGTCCCCTTTTAACTGACCCTCGACATGATGAGGTTAGACTTGGCTCGTAGTCCGCTCACTTGTTTCCGCCTTCCAATAAGAGTTGCGGGGAAATTGTGTTTTCTCTCTGCCACACAGAGGTCCTTTTACGGAAACGACCTCTAGGTAAATGTCCGGGTTAAGAGAAAAATGCCTCCTTTCATATCGCTCAGACACATCCCTTTGTTGTTGCCTCGTACACTACATTCATGCATACGTATATCGAGGTGAAAGAGGAGAAGGAGAAGAAGAAGCGGGGAAGAAGGGAGGGCGAGGGAGGAGATGCGCGGGGCGAAAGAAGAGATATTCTCGAGGGTCGCGGACGTTGCATTCCCAAACAATAGGGTCCGATCCCTGAGTCCAACGCAGTTCCACCGCCCTTGCTCTTGCAGATCCGCAGCCAAGGCGGAATTCCAACTCTCGAGCACACCGGCTCAACGAGGGACCTCGGCCGTTGCTGCGACGAAGTAGGTGTCCTTCTCGTCTCGGCAGAAATGCGGAGCACGCAATTTTCTCTTCACGAAGAGTCTCAATGGGAAGATAATTCGTTGGCGAACACGGCGGAGGCCTCAAAGAACGCGACTTTTTGTTTGCATTGAAACTGATCTGCCTGGAAACAGCGCGACGAGAGTTTTCTTTGCCGTTCGAATTTAACTCCGGGCCGCTCAAACACGAATTTTCTCTTTTTCGTCAAGAGGTCGCCACTGTTGATCGCATTTACGAGTCTCATCGGAAATTCGTTCCAGGCTCGAGAAGAACACGGCCATCGGGACGCCTGCCGCCGCGCCGAGCGTCGAACCCTCACCCTCGACCAAGGTACATCTAAAGCTGCAACCAGAAAACTCCTTCGATTTGCTTTCAGACCGTAAACGGAACTTGGGAGGACATCTCGCCCAGTCGGTAAGAGATTACGTTCGTCTAGTCTGCCGCTTCTTCTCTTCTTTACATTTCTCCTCTCTCCTTCTCCACCTCTTATGCTTCTCAATCCTCGTTAACTCTCCTCCGCTTACAGCGTCACTCGTCCGTTCTCGAATAGCGCGAAGTCGAACGAGGTGCCGCCGTCAAGGACCGAGGGATATGCCCTCGTGAAGTAATCTCGTTTTCAAAATCAAAAAACTCCTCTCGTCGTTTGAGGTCTACGGTAACGGTGTCTGGTGCCGAGGATGTGAAGCCGAGGGCAACAGCCGAAGCGAACGGGTCAGCGTCGACACGCTTCCGAATCGTGAACGACAAACCCTCGCCCATAGCCAAGTCTGCTTTCTCTCTCCACCTCGGCTAACATCCTCCTTTTCTTTAGACTCGAGCCTGACTTCTATGTGGACATACAGACCTCCCCACGCCACCAACATCATGTACCGCACTCCCTTCCCCGACCGCGTTCCTCCCTTCACCGTTCTGCTGTTAATTTGCCAAGGTTCTGAGAAACATCTTGATGAATGACCTTTATTGCAGATTTCATTACCCGAAGGGCCGACCAGTGTCAGCTGCAGAGAACGAGGCGGCGTTGAGGAGAGTAGCTGATGCTTTCCTGCGGCTTCCCAATCAAGAAGCGACGCTCCTCAACATTTCGAGTGTGTGCACGGCGGCTGGCCTCCCGGTCTATTGGAAGAGGCCCGTCTTCGACGTCATTTCCGGTCATCAGTCGAGGCCTATCACTTACAATGAATTTGCTCAATACTGGAAAAGGTTCGTTAAATTTGACAATGCGTGGAAACCGAGGGCTATTTTCAGCATGACGTCGTCGGCACACGACGAGGCGGCGCGCTTCGTTTGGACCCTCACGAATGGATCTCGGGAGACGCTCCTCCGCAAGCACTTCGACGCCATGATCTTGGACATTATCCACTCGCATCCGGGTCTTGCCTTCTATCGCGAGGCGGAAGAGTTCCACCAGAAATACGTCCAAGCGGTGCGTTGAGCGGTTTATGCCGTCTTCATCAACGGCAATGGACAAATTGCAGGACCCCATCAAACCACTAGTAACGCGCGCGTGTGCAAATTTTTCTACATTACGTTGCTTCATTTTAGCTTCGTTCTGCAAGGAATGTGCTTTGACTTTGAAGAGGATTTTCTTGCGTTTCTTCACATGCATTTCTTATGCCACCGGGAACAAAAATTCTTCTCAAATCCCTTCCAGGGCCGCTAGAGTTCCGAGGAGAGTCTAAAGTAGTCGAAAAGGGCAACTCAGAGAAAGACACAAAGACTGAAAATGGCGCGCTCTTTCAGGTGGTGACGAGGATCTTCTGGAAAGCTAACCGCTCGTGGACGGGCAAGCTCTCAGTTCAAGAGTTGAGACGTTGCAACTTCCTCGAGTCGGTTCGACAACTTCAAGAAGTGGATGACATCAACAAGTTCACCGACTATTTCTCCTACGAGCACTTCTACGTGCTGTACTGCAAATTCTGGGAGATCGACAAGGACCACATCTTGCAAATCACCCGTCAGGACCTCGGCGCTTACAACGAAGGCGGTAAGTAGAGCGAGGGTGGACTTTTAATTTCGGGCAAATGTTTATGGGCTCGCGTGGACGCTTTATCTCCTTGTTGCGTCTAGAACTTGCATCGTTTGTTTCCAGCCCTCACGCCGCTGGTGATCGATCGCATCTTCTCGGGAGCCGTGACACGAACGGCGTCGGAGGAGAGTGGCGAGAAGCCGCGACGTCTTGACACCATCGGTTTCCCCGAGTTCGTCTCTCTCCTGCTCGCCGACGAAGACAAGCACAATTTGACGAGGTAAAACTCTCATTGAGATCAAAGATGCGAATGCTTCAGCATCGAGTATTGGTTCCGTATCATGGACCTCGACGGCGACGGCGTCATTTCGCTCTACGAGATGGACGTCTTCTACGAGCAGATCGTCGCGAAGCTGGACGAATGCTCGGTCGAGACCATGAAGTTCACAGATGTCGCATGCAATGTAAGCGAGTTAGAAATCCGCGGCTATTGTTCCAGCTTATCGACATGATCAAGCCAAAGTTGACTACGGGTTTCACATTGAGCGACTTGCGTCGCACACCTCTGGCGCCGCGCTTCTTCAACTCCTTCGTGAACTGGAAGAAGTTCTTCCAGCAGGAGACCAATGAAGGCGAACGGCCGTCCGTGCGAGCAGACGGCGGCGAAGAGCTCTCGGATTGGGATCGCTTCTGCGCCGAAGAGTACGAGGGGATGATCGCTGAAGGCGACGAGGACGACGTCGACGAGAACATGTAGGTTACTCGCTCAAGGATCTCAATTTTTGCGTCGTTTTGCAGAAGCGTCAACTTGGACGACGACGAGAGCGGCCGTCCCCTCATGCACAATCTCCTCTGAAGAGTGCGCGATCTCCCGTTAGGCCTTCCTCCTTCTCCTTCTCCTTCGTACAAGCCGCGTGTCATAATTCTGTGCATAGTTGTCGCCTCGTCCTTTCTTTTGAACCTCTCAACCACAATGACTTCTACGTAAAAACACCTTCAGACACATACACAAACAAGAGTTGCCTTTCGTCAAATCTCAATTTCGGATATGTTAATGTTGTATATTTTGTCCTTCTAGTCGAGGCCTCCGAACAGCCACTCGAAACGTCATTCAAGTGTC
>JAQIXL010001871.1:0-15436 GCA_034700245.1 Poikilolaimus oxycercus | reverse complement strand
AGCGTTGATGCCCGAGCAGAGGTACTCGTAGTACTCGTACTTCTCGTCCATCACCTGCCCTCTTCCTTCTCCCCTCCAGTCTCCGACCTCGCCACGCAGATGCTTGTATTCGTGACAGCGATGGAAGAAGTTGCTGAGCGACTCGCGATGCGACGCTTCGGGACGTCCGCCCTTCTCGCCTTCACCGCCGCCTTCCTCCTTCGCCTTCTCCTCGCCCTTCCCCTTCTTCTTCCTCTTGTCCACTCGGATGGTGGACGAGGCCGCACTCGTCGACGACTCCGCCGCGTTCTCCTCCTCTTCCAGATTCTGAGCTGGAAGTAGAAGAAGGAGATGTAGGAGGGAAACCTTGAAGGCGTTCGCCCAGAAGTTGTCGTCGGCGAGAGGCTGTGGATGCATCTCGCCGCTCTGCTCGCTTCTCTCCTACACAAATCATCTCTCTTCTCATTCTAATTTGTCCTTCCTCATGCTTATCTCGAGCGAAGTGTGACCGCGAATGGACGACGCTGACCGTCGAGGTCAACTCCTCCCCGTCCTGTCTCCCATTCCGTCTTTCCCTTTCCCCTGTCCCTTGCTCGCCCACTGTTCTCTCTCTTTTGTACTTTGTAGTCGAGTGATGAGTAGCGCCGTTTCCTTTCTCGTCCCAAACCCTTTTCACCGACAGAATTCGTCTCGTGATGGCTGAGTGGCTCAAGTTGGCGAGCGGCCACTCGATCCCGCAATTCGGACTTGGAACCTGGCTGTCCAAGCCGGGAGAAGTCGGCGCCGCCGTCCAATTCGCCCTTCATCACGGTTTCTTCTTCTTCTTTTTTCTTTTCGATGACGGACTTGCAGGCTACCGCCACGTGGACTGCGCGCAAGCCTACGGCAACCAGGCCGAGATCGGCGAAGTCTTCGAGCGAGTGTTCAAGGAAGGCGAAGTCAAGGTGCTTCTTCCTTCCTCTTTTCTCATCGAGTTCAGCGTGAGGAAGTGTTCATAACCTCGAAGGTGTGGAACACTTTCCATTCCTTTCCTCGAGCGAAGGCTGCCGTCGATTCCATCCTCGCCGATCTCCGTCTCGACTATCTCGACTTGCTTCTCATCCACTGGCCAATGGGATTCGAGGAAGGCGGCGAACTCTTCCCCAAGGTCAGCTTCCTCTTTCTTCCTTCAAAAGGAATTAGACGGGCGACAAGATGCGCTACTCCACTGAGGACTACATCGACACGTGGCGAGCTCTCGAGGAAGCCGTCGACGCGGGCAAAGTTCGCTCCATCGGCGTGTCGAACTTCAACGAGAAGCAGATCGAGAGAATCATCAAGGAAGGTCGCATCGCCCCTTCCGTCGTGCAGGCTCGTCTTCTCTTTCTCTGAGAGAGACTCCTCGTTGCAGGTGGAACTGCATCCTTACTTCCAACAGCGTCCTCTTCGTCAATTCGCCAAGGAGAAGGGTCTCGTCGTGACTGCGTACAGTCCCTTGGGCAACCCGTCGATGCCCTTCCGCAAGGAGGGCGACCCTTCCATCCTCACCGAGTCTCGCATTCTGCAAATCGCCGAACATCACAAGAAGACGCCGGCCCAAGTGACACTGCGATGGGCTCTCCAGAAGGGGATCGTCGTCATTCCCAAGTCCACGTCCGAGAAGCGACTTCTCGAAAACGCCGATATCTTCGACTTCTCGCTGTCGACCGACGAGGAGACGGCCATCGACGAGTTGGATCGAGGCCGTCGCTTCCTCGACTTGAAGTTTCGCGACGGCGACCATCCTCACTTCCCTTGGTAGAAGAGACTTTCCATTCACTTGAATAAATGTGTTCTTGTTGGAGTTGGAGCGACGTTATCAGCGCTACGTGCTCGCTGTGTGTCCGCGCACTTGTCTGCCTCTGCTCGCCTTCTAGTCTCCTTCCCCTTCCCCTTCAGCCTCAGTCTTCCGTCGCCTCTCCTCGCAGCGATGGGTCTCGAGGTACTCCTCCACAACTACTTTCCCCTCTTCACGGCCGTCCTCTTCTACACGACGGTCTTCTCCCTCGGAGAATTGTCGCGGCGTCTCGTCGAGCGCGTCTTCACACGCAACACGCATCTCTTCGTCTTCTTCATCGAGTTGGTCGCGAGTGCCCAGATGTGCTCGTGCGTCTACGAGAACGGTGAGCTCTTCTCTTTCTTCCACGAAGCAGGCATCATTCTGCGTCATTACGGCGTCTTCGGCTTCTTCATCGCCGTCGCTCTTCTCGGCATGAATGGGGCGCGGCTGAACCGCGGGGCCTTTGTGTCGCCGCTCGCGCCCATCGAAGCCTTCTACTACGGTCTCATCCCGTCAGTCTTCTTCTTCTTCTTCTTCTTCATTCGAGAGAAAACTTCCAGGGCAACACGCCTCACGGTACTTCTCGCTGCCCAAGTTCTCGGTGGCTATGCGGCGTTCCGCGTCGCTTCGACCCTCTGGTTCTATTCAATGAGTTTATTCCCGGATCACGACTTCGCCTTCCACAACTTCTCCAAATGCCATGTCCGCTACCACGTGAGTCCTTCTCTTTCCTCTCGTCCAATTACTCTGATCGACTTCTTCCTCGTGGTCGTCTTCGAGATCGTCGGCTGCTTCCTCATTCGCTCGCTCATCGGCCGTCTCTCGGATCGCCAGAAGCCGGTGCTCGTGCCCGTGATCATCTCCTCGTTCCTCTCCTTCGGTCCGTCTTCTTCCCTCTTAAGAGGATTCCTCCTCTCCCCCTTCCTCCTCTCCCCCTTCCCTGGAGTCATTAAAAGCGGGGCGCCGACTTGTGATGAGGACGAGATGGGCGCCCGCTTGACCAAACTCGATTTGGGTTGTCCATTGCCTTTGAGGAATGAGAAGAGAAGATGAAGAGGGAGGTTGCAGCGTGGAGCTTCGTCGGCGTGCCCGCCCTCAACCCGTTGACGACGTCGTCGCGAATGTTCGGCTGCACGGGCATCGCCCGCGAGACGTTCATCGCCGTCTATTGGCTGTGCCCCGTCATCGGCTGGATGGCCGCCGCCGTCCTCGAGCGTCGACTGCGAGCCTCCACTGCGACAGACACTTCGAAGAAGACGGAAGTGAAGAAGAAGAACTGAGATAAATATGCAAGGAGAGTGAGAGCGACATTGCGTGAAGGGGACAACTCGGGACTAGCCAAGCGGCAGATGTCCGCCCCTAGGTGCGAGGGCGGAGAGGGGGGGGGGGGGGGGAGATGAGTGAATTGAGCGGCTGCCCGAGGGGACGGCGGAGTCCAAATCTCAGGGCATTCTTCTTACACTCGCAGAAGATCCACGCGCCATCGAGCAAGGACTCGAGGAGGAGGCGGCGGAGTGGCGTCTCTCGGGTCGACGCCTTCCTCGTCCACTGTCTCGCCCCTGTCGAGACGAGGCAGCGGCGAGGGCGGGGCCTCGTTTCGGGGCAGCCACCGCGAGATGATGCGGGACGACTGCTGGACGAGCACTCTCACCAGGTTCGTCCACTAAGGGCAAGGCGAGGGAGGAGGGAGGAGGGGAAGGCGGCGCGTATGACGTCCTTCTCGGACTCATTCTCGTCGATGGGAAGAGAAGGATGCAGAGGCTAGGGATAGGGATCCTCGTCGAGTGAGTCCCGCTTTGTCACTTGAGACCTTTCTTCTTCATGGCTCTGTGTCTGCAGACGATTGGAGCAAGTGCTCCGAGTTCATCCCGAGAAGTATCGCTCGGCCTCCGCCTCGAGACAGACGCGGACGACGACGCCCGACCCTGGAGGAGGCGACGATCGACGACGCAATAGCGATGGATCTCACAGTCGTCCTTCTCTCGTCCGTTCTCGCTCCATCGACGCCCTGTGAGTCTTCCTTCCTCAATCATCCACATCTTCCCTAACCATTCTTCTTCTATTCCGAGAGTTGCTCTGTATTGCCATCAAGGGCCGCCGTGTCCGCCGCTGCGGCAGTCAGGTGTTGGTTTTTCTCTGGAAGAGCGAGGCCCACAGCTGCCAGCTTGCCTGCAGCGCCCCCTCGCCCTCGCCCCTTCCACGTCTCTCCCAGCTCCTCGAAGACGTCGAGACTGCAGATCCCCATTGCTCGCCGACATGGAGACGCAGATCCGAGTGCCACCCGGGATGCCGCGCAACTCGCTGCAGTCGGAGTCTTCGATCTCGCTGCCTTTGCCGTTGAAGGCGAGTCCCCCGCCTCTGCGAGAAGAGATCGTGACGATCAACGTCGCCGGGCTTCGCTTCCAGACCTACGACTCCACTCTCATGAGGTCTCTTCGCTGTGAAATGAGACTTTCTTGCAGATTTGAGAACACGCTCCTCGGCAATCGTGAGAAGCGAGCTCGCTACTGGAATCCGTCGACGGGGGAATTCTTCTTCGACAGACATCGTTCGACGTGAGTCTTGTTGGAGAGAGAGGGAGAGAGAGCAGCTTCGAGTCCATCCTCTACATCTACCAGAGCGGGGGTCGAGTGAAGAGACCCGAGAGTGTGCCCATTGACGTCTTCCTCTCCGAGATGCGATTCTATCAGGTGACTAGGCGAGAGAAGAATGAGTGAAGCAGATGGGCGACGAACTTGTGGAGGAGTTCTGGATCAGCGAGGGCTACGAGAAGCCGAAGGAGAGCGAGATGCCCGTCAACCCCTGGCAGCGTCGAATTTGGGAACTTATGGAATATCCAGACTCGTCTCTCTCCGCTCGAATCATCGCCTTCGTCTCGATAGCCGTCATCGTGGTATCCATCGTCTCGTTCGTGCTGGAGACTTTGCCCGGCTCGGAGGAGGAAGAGAAGGACAAGGAGAAGGAGGGACGTGGAGGTCTCTTCTTCTGGATCGAGTGTCTCTGCATCATCTGGTTCAGTATTGGCAAGTCTTTCAAGTCTTCTCACTTCTCTCAGAGCTTTTCCTTCGTTTCATCTCGAGTCCGCGCAAGTTGAAGTTCATGCGTTCTTTCCTCAACATCATTGATTTCGTCGCCATCGCGCCCTTCTTCGTCAATCTGTGGGCGGACATCTCGAAGAGTGGCTCCTCCATGTCCTTCGCTGTGCTCCGAGTGCTGCGACTTGTCCGCGTCTTTCGCATTTTCAAGCTGAGCAGGTGTCGCTTTGCCCGTTCCTCGAGAAGAGAGTTGCAGACATTCGGTGGGACTGCAGATTCTCGGGAAGACATTCCGCGCCTCTCTCCAAGAGTTCATTCTGCTCTTCTTCTTCATGGTTATAGCTCTGGTTCTCTTCTCAAGCGGCATGTACTTCGCGGAGCAGGCAAGTCTAGATCTCTTCCCTCATCTCCCTTTAGGGGGAACCCAATACAAAGTTCACTTCAATCCCAGCAGCATTCTGGTTTGTTCTTGTGAGTCCGTCTCTTCCTTCGCTAGAGGGCATAGGTCACGATGACGACAGTCGGCTATGGAGATCTTGTGCCCCTCAGCACCCAGGGCAAAGTGGTTGGAGGAGCTTGCGCTTTGATCGGAGTTCTGACACTTGCCCTGCCTGTACCGATCATCGTGAGTTCTTCTTCTCAAAGAGAAGACATTGCAGGTTGCTAACTTCAAGCATTTCTATCGCCAAGAGAACCGATTGGCCACCATGAAGTCGTCGGAACCGGAAGAAACTGTGAGGAAAGGCCCGTTCAATGATGTTTTCAGCCGGCGCCATCTGAGGTGGAAAAGGGGTCAGCCTGACGGTCAACCGTGAGGGACCACGCAGCGATCGCCTCGGGATCCTCGTCTCCGAGCGAGCCCGTGTCAAGTCGGGGCGCCAGTCGCTCGCGGTCCCTCACTGTGAGTATTCCCTTGCAGCCTCTCTCAGCATCTTCTCTACTTCTGTGATCTCCCCATCTCCTCACTACATTCCGGTGCTTATTATTGTTTCTACACATAAAGACAATTATGACAAGGTTGATGGAATGGGTGCCTCCTGGGCGAAAGTCTCGACGGCGACTTCCTCGAAGCCTCGCTCTTCGCCTCTGTCTTCGTCGATAAGAATCATCTGAGTGGTCTAGCAAGACTCCGAGATGGCTCTTACCATGTCGTTAAGTTCGTCGCCATATTGTTGGCGTAGAAGCTCGAATTCCTCGAGGGATAACGTCATCGTCTCCGAGCCGAGATGCTACAAACTCGCATATTTGATGAAGACCAAGTCACTCACAATATCCCTCTTGCCATTTTTATCTTCTTCACCATCCACAAGAAGCATGTACATCTCGCCTTCGCCCATAGCCAACTGTGTCGGGAATGTCTTGAAGAAGGAATGGACGAAACCTGAGAGTCACTGGCAAACTCGCTCGACACGGCCTCTGTCTCGGCAGCAACCGTGGGTACGCCGTCATTGTCGAGGTTCGAGGTGCCGTCATCCAGATCATCGAGTTTCAGTTCGTGTGACGATCTTCGGTGAAACATGAACGCATTCCTAAGACTTGAGTAGTCGAGGAGAAGGAAGGCCCACCTGTCCGAGAAGCTAAGTTCACAACAAAACCATTCGATCCTCCCACCCCGACTCACGCTGACACGAAAACTCGGCAGACCGCGAGTCTCCAAGACCGTCTGTGTAGAAGATAAAAATAGGCTTTCAAGGGGAATCTGACCTCAAACTTGTCGAGATTGTGAACACGCAACATATGACGGATGAGAAGTGAAGGTCGCACCATCACGAGACCACACACCGAACAAAGCTGAAATGAACATTGAATTGTCAAAGTGAATGAGCTACCGTGCGGCATGGCAGTTCTTCCTCAGATATCTGTGGTCTAAACGAGCCAGGCTCCGTGTGACTTTCGCGAATTCCAAGTGGGGGACGAGCGCCTTTCGTAGGAGGTTTCGGCTGGACGGAGATATGACGAGAGGGCCGCGGAGCACTCGAAGGGACACCGTGGACGTCTGCCTTGTGCACGTTCAACTCCGTCATTGAGAGGCAAACCGTGCCACACCACTTACACACATATCTTCAATTTGTTAATGACATCTATACCCAAGAACTCACTTTCGTTTGCGAACATGCATCGATTCCGCGTGGACGAGAAGTTTGCTGTCATCCGTGAAGACCAACTGACACTCGTGACATGTCAACCGATTCACCATCTGAAGGCTACATTCAACCCTTGCGTCCTTTACATCTTCTCCGAGCTCATGCATCAACTGCGCCCTCAATTCCTCGTTCTTCCGATGCGCTCGAAGATGGTTTTCCATTGCCGTTGGATGAAACGCGTTGACGAGAATCCCACAAGTTCGACAAGCTTGAAAGGCTTCATTTGCTACGAGACTTCCAGTCCCTAAAACGGCCGTCTTTAAAAAAAGAAGAAAGAATTGCCTTTGGATGATGAAGCAACAACGACATTCTTGAGTGCGGCTGTGATTGCTCCTTGACGAAGTCTTGCAACGATCAGACGATCTTTTTGTTTTGCCCTCTCCGATTCGCGCCGCTTCCATTCGTCGCTGATCTTCGTGATATCGGCGGAAATCTGCCCAGTCATTATGCTCAGAACAAGCACAAACATGCTCAATTTGCTCTTGAGTATGGTGATCCCGAGCATGTCTTTCCAGGCCAAATCCCGTCAAGAACACTCGGTCAGGGCAAAAACGGCAGGGGTAAGATTCAACCTCGTCTGCTGTTCCTGAAACACATGAAGATGCTAAACAACCGTCTCAAACATGTACCAGGCAAGGGAAGCTCCTGATAAGGTTGAACATGCGGAATCTTCGAAACAGCGTCAACAAAGGTCTTTTTAGAAGGAGGACTTTCAGACAGTTCGAAATTATCTTCGCCGTCTTCGTCAGGCCTCATCATAATCATCATGCCTTGTTTCACGGCCACCCCACTGTCGGCTAATTCTTCAGCGAGCTCGCCGCTCACCGAAGGTCCTGTAAGTCCAATTTAGAACACCTCTTGAAACACACCATCTTCATCCTGAGCTGTTCTATGGATGAATTGCACAGGGCGACGTCTGGATATGATTCTCGGCGGCTTTCGCAATCTTGACATTTACCGCTACAAAATGCAATTGAAAAAACGTCGTAAATGTGTAGAGTAAATAGAGCAGCCCGCAGACATTCATATGGTTTCAGAAACCTTTTGGAAGCCAATCACATACCCTTATGATTCATCTTTTATCAACGAATTCAACAAACAAAAAAGCACATGAAAATGTATACCCTCAGATTCACCAGTGAGCTAAGAGCATATACTCGGATGAAGGCGAGACACGTCATTTGAAATACCGCGAATAGGATGGAGATCAGGACAAAAGTGCATCGTCGCCGCCATCACTTCGATCTGTCCGTGCCGTTTTCGCTCTTGTCCTTCTTCTGCTCCGAAGTACTTGTCGTTTCTCCGTCAGCGGATTCTAAGAAACGAGGCGCCCTCTTATGGTACACATCCAGAGGACGAGCATAGCCTAAGTACCAGTAAGAGGATAAAACTATTAAGACCTTTGCTGAGCGCTTTCGGTACACCAAGATGCGAGACACTTGTAAATCCAACGCTTTCAAGCAAGTACATTTCGAAATCGTCTGGCTTGAATTCGATCGTCTTATAAGTTTCTTTCAGATGAGACTTCAAAGGGAGACTTGAGTAAACAAAAAGAACGTACAGTCATCTTGGCCCTTTTCCAGTAGCTTTCAAATCCTTGCGGTTCGAGAATGAAAACCCCGCCAGGACGCAGTTGTCTGAAGGCGCGCTTGAAGAAACGCCGAAGACCATCGTCTCCTTTGTTGAGATGAATCCATTTCGTGATACTCAACGCAAGAATTGCATCAAACTCTTCCTTCACCTGAAAAGAAAAGTGACCATTTAGAACTACGATGCATACGACGTCCAGCAATTCATCGTTTTCCAAGACAAAATCTTCATATCGAAACCAGACGTTGTCCGGAAATTTGGTTGAAAACGAAAGAGAAGTGTTGGCCACAGGTCCGAAATGAGAAGCGAATGATGCCGGATACTTGCCAGCAAGCTAAAACAGAATTGCTCAAAGTAGTTTTTCACCTCGGTAGACGCGTCGCAATAGTGACGAATATTCTTGCGCGCAACACCAACGAGGTGTTGATCGACGTCGATGCCGAGAATGCGTCGCGGCTCAAAATCCTTGGCAATAGAGAGCGTGAGAAAGCCGGCATTGCAGCCGATATCCAGAACTGCCTGAATGCAATGCTCGCATTGATAGTGATGCATCAAAACCTTTCTCTCAAACCACTCCTTGTTCATCAACTTGAGACGAGGATCCTTCTCGCCGGATTCAATTCGGCGCCCGTAGTACCGATCAAAGTTTCCTAGGCTGTATCTAAGCAAAAAATATCTTTGGACACGACTGTACTTCGAATTGAAGTATTCCTTCTTTTCTTTTTGCAGACGCCTCTTTTCATCTTGCTCAACGGACACAGCTTCGGCTGGCGGCGCTTCAGCTGTTTCCGTCTTCGGACTCGGAATTTCCACATCAGGCTTCTTCTGACAAACATTAAAATAACATGGAAGAAATAACTCACTTGTTTCGGACGAGATGGTTTGGCAACGGGTGACACAATTACTTCATCGTAGTGAAATGCTTCGTCGCCATTTTTGCGCCTGCGCCAAATATTTAAGATATTGTTAGTAACTCACTTTCGACTCTTCGAGCCTAGTCTTGGCAGGGAATTTAAATTCAACGGATCACGCTTGTTTTTTGGAGGATCCGGGATTTCCACCACGAGGGGGAGCAGTGGTGTATCGGCACTCACGCTAGCCAGATTGAGCGGATCATTTTTTGAACCGCCCAGCAGAAATGGAAGTTCGTGCCTTCGCCGGCGTCCACGCGACTCACCGGCACCTAATCAGTCAGATTGAGTAAAGAAACGCTCTAACCTCTGCCGCGTCCACGCCGACCACCACGAGAATTAATCTGATTCGATGAGGCGTCTGCAGATTCAGTTTGAACGTCCATTTTTACTACGGGTCGTTTTGAAGGTGTAGCTCAGTCTAAAAGCTTGTAGAATTCTCATTTCTAGTCACTACAACTCGGATTTGATCGAGCAGCGTACTAAAAGCATAAACAACACACTATATACACAAAGCGAACCGAAATGGCAAAACGCGTTGCAGCAAATTTCTTCGTGCTTTAAAAAATTTCACAAAAAAATGCGCGCACCAAGTGCGCGCGCGCATTTTGCATCCGCCGTTATAACGCGTTACACAACATAAAGAGTCGTCTTATGCTTGTTGATTTTGTGCCGCGTATCCCAGTTTTTGCACACTAAGCTATTTTAGTCGTTGTAGCAGTTCTTTTCAGTTGCATGATCGGGCTTTGAAACGGGCAACCCTCACAATGGTTATGGCTCGAATCGAGGCCGATCATCCCGGAGAAGGGCAGCGGTCGCTTCCCCAAACTTCTCACATTGGGAACGAGTCAGTCGCACGTCCAATAAAACCGACGGTCAGCTTTCAAATGGTTCGACTGCTATTCCTTTTTACGCTGAAGTGAGCAGGGTCCCCCACCGTCAAATGAGCCAACGGATGAAGAGCAAGCCATTATCGACAAGCTAAAAGAGTGCTGCTCCGACGACACACGGTTACTCGCAGTCATTCGCGTTAGTCTTTTGCAAATATCCAACCTTCGTCTTCTTTAGAAAGTCCGTCATCGCTCAGGAAATGTCGACATGAATAATCAAGACTTTTTAAATGACATAATGAATACCTATTTCGACATGGACGTTTCAGACTCGACGGAAAAGGAGTACACCTTTCCTCCTGGACCGATAAAGGTTAGCCCATATACATCTACAATGCTTCCATTTCCAGGTTCATGGATGTGCAGAACGCCCGTTAGCTATCACGGAGGGTACAGGTGAAGAGGACATGGAAAAGGCTATTCGGGAATCTCGGATGTTGTCAACAAGTGCTGACAGAGAAAACCGCGACTTCAACAAGTATGTTGCGTGACTCCCATTATCTCTCCATAACAGAGCCATACAAGAGTCACTGATGACATCTTATCCGTCCGCTTCTTCTCCAGACTTATTCTCATCGACAAATCGCGGAGCAATAGATCCACGGCCTAACATGCGCAACCTCGACACCCCGGCAGGACTAAAAAATATCGGGAATACTTGTTGGTTCAACGTAACGACACAAGTGCTCTTCCATGTATGCCATGACTCCTCAAAACACAATTCCTCAGATTCCGGCTTTTCGGAAAATTCTTTATCATCAGACACCAATTGAATGGAACGAATGTCCACTCGAGGTTGACGAATCGAAATCTGAGGTGACTTTTTATGATCACTTGTTTATCTACGCGAGCATTTCAGAGCAGCAGTGAACGAGGTTTTGTATGGGTGCTGCGAGAGTTGTTCGCTCAGCTAGAGCATTCTCGACATCGCTATGCTGACTCAAGTCGCGCTGTAAAGATGGTCGGTGCTCTAAATGCAAAACGAAACAAGACTCCTGTCACGATTGGCATTCAACAGGTCTGCAGCAGCAACCATATCCCATGGGAAAATTTTTTTAAAGGATGCCGTTGAAATGTTGCTACGAATGAGTGTCTTTCTTGAGAAAGCCTTCGACGGCGATGCAGCAAACGAAAACGTGGAGCATCCTCAAACCCCGAGACGCTCATATAGCGATGCATTGAAGGTGAGGCGATAAACATACGGCAAAATAATAACATTCTGTTTGCAGTCGAACGAACCTTCATCTGAAATGAAGACATGGGCTTCAGTTGCACCGTTGCCAACATATAATTCAGCGACGGCGTCTTGTTCAGAACAGCCGCCATCATATGTGCCGGAAGAAGCCCATATGGACACGCAAGAGCAAAACGCTTGCTCTAATTCCCCAAAGACTCAATTACCCGCTAGTTTGAATCCGATTTCAAATCTTCTTCATGGTGAGCACGTCGAAAAATGGACACAAGGTAATAACTCTTTATGAACATCAATATTGGCATTCAGGTGGTGAATATTACGAGAAGAAGGGAGATAAGTGTCTGCAGCTATGGACACTTGATGTCTCGTATGGAAATCTGCATGACTCACTTGAGAATCTACATTTCTTTTCCCGCCAGGTTGGACTTTAAGAGTTTCTGTTTAAACATATATCGGCAAAGCTTTTTAGTGGTGGCGTACAAAAACCAGCCCAATTCTCTTTCTTGCACTCGAGAGATTTGGATATGAGCGAGGGCAGACTCTCAAGCGACATGATCGCTTTTCGTTTCCGTCTAGTTTCTTCTTGGATCGTTACTTGTACGAAAACGCGTCTGTTGTCGAGGAGATTCGGAAGAAGAGGTCGGAGTTACGGATAGAGCTTCAGAAGGCTCGCGCCAGTCTTAAAGGGTTTGTGAATGGTAGAGTGTTGCAGACGATTTGTTCAGGTACGAAGACTTTGATTTGGGTAGCGGTGGTGCAACCGCAAACCTCGAGAATATTCTTCATGCTGCCATGTCTTTTTTGCAAGGTCCTACAGCGTAAGTTCGAGCCGATGGACTAAACCAATTAGGTGCTCTTTTTCTTCTGCATCAACGGGTGAATGGTCAACCTTATCATCGCCAGTCATTGAAGGCCCACGCATTCCCGCTTTGCCTCCTATTCCTCCTCAACTCGAAGTTTCTTTGTCGGCTGAAGAAGTGAACAGCGTTTCAACAGTTCTTGGACGAGTAAAGAAGGATGTTGCAGAGCGAATTCGAGGTTTGTTTATACGGTGTGGAGATGTCAACGCATATGTTTGAGAAATTAGGGTTCGAGTTGCTCAACTGGAAACGGCCATCGAGGCCTCTTATGAAACTGAAGCTTTGCAAAAGCACAAATTTCGGTTACATGCCGTGGTAATTCATCAAGGTGAGGCAGCTTCTGGGCACTATTTCACGTGAGTTTGTTAATCCAAATGACAGCATTCTTCCGATACAGGTATATCGCTAATTCAAGTGTGAAAAGGGGAGAACCAGAGTGGTGGCGACTGTCCGATACACTAGTTTCTGATGCCACTTGGGAGGACTTGGTGTCCGATGCATATGGTGACGGAAAAACAAGGAAGGACCACACTTCGGCCTATTGCCTCGTTTATGTGAAGGATAATGCAAAAGAACTTTTCGAGCCAGGTCACAATTCACAGTCAAGTCAATGTTCTTTTTTAGATGACATTCCACTGCCCGAAGAATTGCGGCATGACGTTGACAGGCTAAATTATGAGATTGACCGAGCATGCATGGAGTACTGCGAAAATCACTGCGAGCCATCACCACCTGGAGTGAAGGGTCGCTTGAACAACTATGAAGTGCTTTACGATCCTGTCACGCGGTTCTTCCCTATGACAATGCCAATTAAGACTATGCTGATGTTTGAAAATAGGCAAATTCTTAACGAACAGGTACTTACAATTAGCCACCACTGCAGTATCATACTGTTAAATTACAGGCGGCAGCTCTTCGAAATGCTCTTCGGCTCTTTTGCCCAAATCATAAGTATGAAAACGCTCTGAAACAAATCTCAACAAATATCGCCAAAGAATCTCTCAATTTCATCGTGCAAATGTAAGAATTAAAATTGGGATCAAAGTTTCCAGGCTTGAAAGACGTCTTTGTAAAACATCTTCGTCTGCTAAATCGCAAGTTAATAGAATTTACACTCAGGTGAGTTTTTTTGTTCACGTACTAATAATCAAGGTGTCATCCTCCTGGTTTGAACTTGTTGAAGAGCTGGAGGCACCTTTTCGAACTTATCCTAGTGTACAACGACAGATCTTCAACAATATGCCGCTGAAGACAATTCTGCATTGGCTGCTTGCATCGAATTATCGTGTTCCAGCTAAGACCTTCCAACTGCTCTTAATCAATGCTATGGTATACTGTAGAAACGAGTAGGTGATGATCTAAAGCCCATCTCCGTATTTAGACTCCTATCGCAGTTGGCAAAAAACGAGCTTCGACTTTTTACTGAAAGTTTCGAAAATGCTGCTGATTTCATCGAGTATCTCAGAGTAAGTTTCCCAATTTATTCGCACACAAATTCATTGTTTGCAGAAAGTTATCTTTGTCTACGACTTCGCTTCGCTTGTTTGGGTGGCAATGGCTAAAGTGCTTAAAGCCATTGGGCCATGCATTGAACCTGCAAGGCGCTTCAGTGCTACGTAATCGGCAACTAAAGTTGCAACAGTGCTTTAGATGTGAACTGGAAGCCGAAAAAAGGGCGATGTCTTGCGCGCAACTACTTCTGATACTAGACATCACGCTTTTGGGATTGAATGATGAAGGGTTCACGTCAATCGAAGCCGCTCGAAGCGCCTGCCTTGCTGGTTGTGTGTCCTCATCGCCATCGACGACGCGAATGCGAAGTGTCTCCTTTCACGCTCACAATGCGATCATCGACCCAGAGTTTTTACGAGTTATCGTTCACGCCACAACACTGGTTTGTTCTATTATATTATTCATGAAGCTTTGCAGTTGGTAAACCGCAGCGTGTTGCGCGGTATTATTGCTTACATTAAAGGCTTTCGGCAGTCAATGTCGCGAGCTGAAGTTTGCTCGCTCTACTTTCTTGCTGCATTTATAAATAGGATTGTCATTTGGCACATTCATTTCGGAGACGATATCTCTCGTGGGGTTCGTATAACTATTTTTAAACGTTTTTCTCAGGTCACTACACACTTTCGACAAAGTTGGACTCATGTCATTAAGCTGTCTATGGAAGCCGATCCCGAAAAACACGAAGCTGTTCATAAATTTAAAGAAGTAGGTTTTCCTGTCTTATGCCATGCGTCAGATTATTTGGAAAGCAGCTGAAGCAGGTCAACGAGGTTCTGTGATCGCTTTGCCGGATTTCGCTTTCGAGTCGTACGAGTCCGTGCACTCATTTGACAATGTCGCGGAAGTGATCCGATTACGCGATGTCATGGGCATACCAACCGGTGAAGAGATGAAAGCTGCCCTTGAAAAACACAAGAGCGTGCTCGAGGATGAGGTGGTGAACTATGAACGCCTCTCAAGTAGCGTCGCCCCTCCATCTCCTCCCGTTGACGATATCATGGACACAGATAGTACAGGAACAAGCCAGAGTGAAGCTTAATTATATGAACGAGTATTTGCTTTTTTCAATGTGGCACTTGTCTATGCTTTAACAGATCTTACTTGCTATTCAAAAATAGCTCAGGTTTAGATTGTTAAAATGAGTTGTTCAGTTGTTTCGTTCATATGTAAGTCCACGGCGCGTCAAATGTTTCCTGGAACAGAGATGTGGTGACCGTACTGTAGATTGTGTACTACGATATTAATAACCCTTTTCCTCTCCCTACAAAACGCTAACTTTCTGGGATTTACTTCATTTGGGCTGAAACTTTGCAGAAAGACTCTTGACATACTCTACAACAAAGTTACAGAGAGATATTTACGACTCGCGCTTAGGAAAAGCCAATTTCGACAAGACTTTAAACTCAGCCACGTCTTCAGTGGAAGCTCTCAAATTGCATGTGGAATCTTAAAGGACCTATCCGGGGAAAAGTACAACTTTAGCTCATTCGATAGAGCTCGTCGAGCTGAACAAAAAACTCTT